>VDFB02191560.1:0-18027 GCA_007258455.2 Sequoia sempervirens
CTACTCATGAGTCTCTTTATTCTTAAGAGAACTCCAAGGGGAAATTTTCCCTAAACTACTTCAAGGAACAATGCGAGAGTTTTAGAATCAAAAAGAGTAGATGACAATTTTTTTTGGATAGAATAACAGGCTCTCAGCCAAAGGATGGTAGCATAGAATAGGGATGACAACGCGACACGCTGAAGTCCCAGAGGCATGTTGGCATCTCGTGTGGACTAGAAACTAAGTTTATCATAGAAAAAGACTAAATGACTACTAACAATCAAATTGTTAAGAACTCTTAGAATGTGAGAAAGTAATAGAATATAACAAAACTAGAATAAGGTAAAGTAAAGGATAGAACTAAAGAGGATAACGAAAGAAAACTTCTCACAACAACCCAAGTAATGAAGCCTCCAATAATGAAATATCTTCACTACTTGCATATGTAAGATCGAGAGAAAATGTTGGGTTGTATAGGGGTTTTCCTCAGTCAAACCCTCATTTTGGTGTTCCCATCTCCACGGACAACCAAATAGATAGTGAATGTGAACAAAGTACGCAAATATGGTGAGATAAAAGCAATCCCCACTGAAGGAGGAGAACCCATATCACGAGATAGAGATGCAATTGAGAAGGGATGTGAGAAATCTCAAGATGCTCACAAGCACAAGGTAAGAGAGATATCAGTTGCAAGGCTTAAGGAAGCCAAAGAGAGAGTGAGAGACAAAGACAACTACAATAGCTAGGAGAGTAGTGTAGAGCATTGTGACAATGTAAGAGATTGAGAATGTTGTTGTAGCAAGTTGTAAAGAGCTATACAAGCAAGATAACAAGACAAAGAGAAGAGGAAAAGGCTAGAGCCAAAGCTAGAGAGATCCAAAAGACCAAATAGATTGAAAATATAGCAATTAAAGAGAGAATAGGAGGGAAGAGAAGCTTCCCGAGTCGTTACAACAAATCTCAGGCATTACCACTGACAAAGGGAATTGACAAGTGGAAAACATGCTCATAAATGATTATTTGAACATCAAAGTGTCATGAGGTGCTAGCATGGTGTGTGGATGTTGATGCAGCATGCTAGTGTCTAGACACATCATGCTACAAAACAACGAGAACAAGAGAAGCACAAGGTTTGATGCAAAGTTGATGTGTGAAGGTAGCTACTGAAAAAGGGTTTTCAGCATCCTGAGCGGGAAAAAGGCGAATGCAGGGCCTAAAATGAGCCTACACAAGTTCTAAGGGAGTGGACACTAAAGTAGATACAAGAATGTATGTGAAATCGCAAGGGGTGAAATTTTATGACATTACATAGTGGAGCAATGTGGACTTCAAAACTGGTTCATTGTATATTGGAAACTATGCTTTGGGACTTAGAAAATTTTGCAAGATATTTGGTCTACTCCAGACCAACAAAATTGTATCTATACAATGGATTTATGTCCCTACATTCAATCATACTCATCAAACACCATCAATACTCATCAACCACGAGCAATACATTAATGTTGATACTACAACAATATTGACATCAATGAAAACACCATAGTTGCATCATCTGCCATACATCTACCAATCTTCTCAATGATAAAATTTTAGCAATCTTAGCAAACTTCCAACATCTCTACCCTCCAAATTTTGATCCTTTGCATTCAAAAATTTCTAAGTATTTCATGCCAAAGCTTTAGAGTTTCTTATCCCTAAGTGCCCATTTACTTCCTTCCTTGAAATCCCAAAACTTTACCACTCCTTTATTAACACCAATTCAAAAATGGACTTTTGGGCACCCCTTATCTCAATATCTCTTTAGAACCCCACCTACCCTCCTAAATGACCCAAAGCTTCATTAATGACCTAATTTGGCCTTGCATCCACCTAATTAAATTTGATGGCACCCAAAAACCATTCTTTATGCAATTGGAATGGATCTAAAGGAGAAAATGACACTTTGCCCATATCCTAATTAATTAAATAAATTGAAATTACAATGCCTAATGACTGATACACCATCTCAGGCTACTATTTTAGATTGTTTTTGAGTGATTTCCTTGTCCTTGTACATAAATCCACACACCATTAATGTTCAAAGCTATGGTAAGTAGATAGAAGATGGTTTTATTACTATTCTAGATGTATGTGGAACCCAAAGGGGTAGTGTTGATATGGAGAATTTATTACAATGATGTATAGAGAATGAGAAACCTACAGTACCAAATCTACATTCCTTCTCCTTTACAACTCAATTTCCCAAGTGGCCAATCTATGTATCCAAGTTTTTCATTCATTCAATTTGTTGGTTCTTTGGATTTTTGCTAGCCATTGTGTAGAATAATGTATGGTTTCAATGTTTGATAATTTATCCACCATTACAAGGGCCCTACCTTGGTTGGCTAAGTAATTTCAAGTATGGCTCACTGGGTCACAAGTTCTAGTCTCCCCGTCCTTGGTAATCGGAGGGGCTGCATCACAACACGGCCACGCTAAAAGTTTACTCAGGTGCACTGTACTTATAGGGTCGTAAGCAATTCGATTCCTCGCAGCCTAAAAAAAAATAAAAATTTATCCACCATTAAAGTTGTTCTCTAAGTTGTAGAGAGGCAACTACTATATTAGATGTATATAACAATTATCTCCTTAGCTAGTTGTTGATATTATGGGATTTTTTGGAGTGCAAGATGTGGTAGGCCCACTTCTTGTAAAAATATTTCTCACCACATTTGTTTGTATAGCTATAATGGGTATTTAAAAATGCTAAAATATTTAAATATATTGCATACTTAGTATATGTAATGGTCTCCCAAATGTTGTAAATGAATATTAGCAAGTTCATAGAAGAATAGTTAAGAAAAAGTGTTTGTGCGTCATATCTTTGTTGTTATTTATAGTTCTTTAATTTTCATAGTTGGATATAAATCTATTACCTAATAAGGCACTAGTCAGTAAGAATCTTGACCTTCTAAACCGATTAAAATAATTCACCAAGAGTATAGGAAGTAGAAGTAGATTGATATATTGTTTTTTATTATTCGTTGTTACAACTTGGGATAAATCTTAAGTGAAATGAAATGTCATATTACCAATGAATCATTTAAAACATGTTTATTCTCTACTAATGTTAAAGAGTCTAAAAAAATCTCATGGGATTACATCACTATTGTCTTTTATAGATACATGTGCAAATTATTTGAATCAACTATAGAGGGGTTATTTTAGCCAACTGCACTAAACTTAGTGACACTTATTGGGGTTAATTTCACATTTGGGTATGCTTGTTGTGGGTTATATAGATGCTCATTTTGTTTCATTTAAGTTCTTAGTTAGTCATACATCTAGGAATGTCCTTCTAGATTTGAGTTGAGCCCAAAGAGTAGGAGAGATTACCCACTTTCATATGTTAACCTTTAACCATATTGAGTCTCTCTGTGAGCCTCTATTCAACTTCATGAAGAAAATAACCAAGCCTTAAAGGTGGAAAAAAGCTCTAAGATTAGTTGCATCATTGTTGGGAATATGATATTCTAATTTTTATTTTGAAGGCCCTTATAGGACAATCATTGAAGCGGTTGCCAATTTGGGTGAGTTTGTAGCCCATCAACTTATGCCTAACATTTTTTACATCATTGGTGGAGATCCTAACTAATCAAGCTAATTACTAGGAATTTGGTAACTTACAAAGCAAGTATGTATTTATGTATATTATAGCTCTCTCTATGTGTTTCAAAATCAAACCTTAGGACTCTACAATGAGGAGTGATGACTTTGTTATGAAGTCTAGCCTAGTAATATTATCATACTCTTACATTGGATGACTTAGCTGACAATAGAGTTAGATTTACTCAAAGAACCCATAAGCGTGTAATTATCATAAGTATAGGGCTAAGGAAAAAGTTGATATAATAAGTACAATTGCATCTCAAGAGTTTCACATAGAAAAAAAAAATGAACTTACCCATGCCTCTTCCTATAAGATTTATGTAAGGGTGAATCTACACCATAATTCTCCTACTTGTTCCCAAGAAACAAAAATAGAATCAATGATATGCACGTAGCTGCCCAGTCAAATTTTGATCATAAGGAAATAATGTTGGATCAGGAGGTTCATTTAGTTGAACAAATCCATCAAACACAACAAGAGATGATGGTATAAATTTGAAGGAAGAAAGAAAAAATTCCCAAATACATAGATTATAAATTAGAATCAAATATTTCTCAACAATAAACTATAAATTAAAATGATCCAAATGTGTAGTACAACTAACATATTTCAAATAAATGGTATGTGAGGTAGAACATTAGGGCTAATTATAGAAGACAAGATGAAATATTTCTACCAATTAAACAACCTCTTCGGATTTTTTTTTTAGATTGTAGGAATTGATTGGGTATTTGTCCCCCTATAAACTACAGTGTTCCTAATAAAAAAATTCATGTGATAGGAGACATTGGCATGACACACCCTTTAGTATCATGAGGACAGTGGGGAGACTAGAGCTCGTGACCTCTTTCTTGCAATAGGATTCTTTATCCAATCGAGCTAGGCCCACCACCCCAACAACCTCTTGGGATTGACTGATATAGGAAATTGGATAATTTGGTATCCATGGTTCTCCATACCCTATTCCAAATGAAATCAAAGGAAAATTACCAATGTTCCAAGGTAATAATGCAATCATGAGAAAGGAGCATCTCGAGTATTTCATTAATGTCACTAATGAATATGAGATTGAAGATGAAGATGTGACGATGGAGTTATTTGCACAATCCCTTGAGGATAATGCAAAGGAATGGTACAAAAACCTCTTAGATGGTGATATTAGCACATGGGAAGAATTCATGAGGATATTTATATTATAATATGGAGATAGAGTTGATCCAAGAATGCAAACAACCCATAACATAAAGGAAGAGGCCAAAGGTTAATATTAATTGAACCTAAAACATGCTACGAGAATGGGTGTTGAATCGGGTTTAGAATATAACATGAAATTATGTATTTACACTATTTTCTATGTTATAGGAAACTACTAAAAATAGAGAAGTCGTCGAAATTATCATGAATATTTGATAGAAAAATAAAAGGAGGAATAATATAATGAAATTGAGAATGAGTTACAATAGTTAAGGACAAATAATAAATTTAACTTATAAATTCCCAAGCCTACTCATTCAAACTAAAATATTTTCTTGATAAAAAACACATGTGAGAATATATAATATGCTAGAAGTTGGGGGAAATAACAAGGTTCATCTATGCTCGGGCACTTATCTCATATTATAAATTTTTTCTATGCAATAATGACTACCTTTCTAAGTTTTTTTTTCATATAATATCATTTATTTGTATCATTTCCATTTCATAAAAACTAAAATATTTTCTTGATAAAAAACACATGAGAATAAATAATATGCTAGAAGTTGGGGGAAATAACAAGGTCTATGTTGTTAGTGTAATTAATATTTAATTACACTTTGCATAACTTACTTCATTTGTCTCGATGGGTGTTTTGGAGATTACTTGGATGTTTTGGCAGTTGGAAAGGTGAAACTTGAATATTTACACTTCATTTCAATACCACATCATCTTATTTTTATGTTTATGCACATTAGCATTCTCTCCTTTTACAATCATTGGGTTATTGTAATAAATGAACTGAGATAAAGTTCCATTAGGGGGGTTTCTTGCATAATAATCTGATTAGAGTGTGCATGCACTTTGATCTCCATCTTCATCCTATTTTGATGGCAACTCGCATGAGTTTATCTGGTTTCTTAGTTTCTTTTGGCCACATCTTGCTCTTGCTTGACACATATTATATTTATCGGTTCACACTTTAGATTGGAGTTTATGTTTCTTGATTCACATTGGTTCAAATCCTTCTTAGTTTGAGGGCCATGTTTTTATGGTTAATGTTCCAGAGTTTTCATGGTACTTGTTCCTATGGAAGAGTTTTAGTCACAGTTTGGCATCGGCATCAAGATACACGGTTTCTAGATTCTATCATCATTTCATCTACTGTTGCTTCACAGATTCCAAGGTTGTTCCGGTTTGTGAGTTTTCCAGTGTTTCGTGGCATCAAATTTGTTGTCACATTATTATGATTCCATTTTCTATTTCTTGTAGATAGAAGTATCTTTCCTTCTTTTTGGATTGCGGTTCCAATGTTACTCCACAATGTTCTTCCATGCTTCTTTGCAGAGTCATCTCATTGTAGGGGGTTTTGTCCCACTGGGTTTTCCTTCTCTACCTCATTATTGCATTTGTACTTGGGTACCGATCAGCCTTGTTGTCGGGACCCATTCATGCTTTCTTGCATCCATCTTAGTTTTAGGTGCATGCTTTGTTAGTCTCCTAAGTTGCACTTATAGTGTTGTAATTAATATTTAATTACACTTGCATAACTTTACTTAGGCATTATTTAATTCCTAGGTTATAGGTTTTCATCTTTATCTTATTGAGCTATCGTGTTGCTCAAGATAAGATTAGGTTATGCATCTTTGCTTTTATAAAGAAAATCATATCTTGTAATTATGAATTCTGAATAATATTATTTTGCACATCTTTGCAAAGCTTTGCCTTTTATTTTTCTTCTGTGGAAGGCTTTTTTGGTTTGCATTTCAGATCTTGGTTTCTAACATGTCTATGCTTGAGCACTTATCTCATATTATAACATTTTTCTATGTAATAATAACCACCTTTCTACTCTTTTTTCATATAATACCATTTATTTGTATCATTTCCATTTCATAAAAACTAAAATATTTTCTTGATAAAAAACACATGAGAATATATAATATGCTAGAAGTTGGGGGAAATAACAAGGTTCATCTATACTCGGGCACTTATCTCATATTATAACATTTTTTTATACAATAATGACCACCTTTCTACTCTTTTATCATATAATATCATTTAATATCATTTATTTGTATCATCTCCATTTCATATGATTAAATATAAATAAGAGATATTTGATTAAATTTTTAGATAAACCAAGAGAGAAATAATTATTTGATTGTATTTACAAACAATTGTTGTCATCTTATATATATAATTGTTTCTAATAATATTTCTTATAGTTACATATTAAAGATAAGGAATTTGGATGTGACTATACAAACAATAGAAATGTTGATGCACACATGACTATTTCTCATGTTTCTAATCTAAACAAGGTTGAATAAAAGAAGTGAATATTATTGATGATATAGTTATCTATGCTAACTAGTTGTTTAGAGATTATATTTAACATCTTATCTTTTTGTTATGGTTTGTTGGATTGGCTTAACAAACCTGGCCAAATTAGAAAAAATATTTTTCCATGGTTTTGTAGTTTGTAGTTTAATTTTGATCTTTTATGATGGATTTTGATGTCATGAGAAGGTCTTGATTCCTAATACATATGAGAACAAAAAATATACTTGTCTAATCTTTTTATAAAATAAAGTTATCTTCATATTTTTTGGGATGTGAATAGGTTCTTACCATGATGAGATATTTTGAGTTATTCATTGAGTTTTTTATTAAGATATGTTAGTTGGAGATAAATGATCCTTGTTTTAGAGGATGAGTACTATTTTGTCATAGTAGATTTGCACTAAGGGAACTAGGGGAATAGACAAAAAAATCTAGGAGTAGTAGTATAAAACTACTATATGATCTTTTAAAAAGGACTTTTAAATACAAGATATCTAATTATTTAAATCTATTAGATAAGGTAGAATATAATCGTAAAGAATAAACCATAACAATTAGTAACAACTCTAAAAACTTTCACCCACCCATAATGAAGTTAGGATTTTTTCTAGGAATCAACTAACACTAGTGCATAAGAGGGAATCCTTCTCTACCACAAAACTATTTTGACCACCTTTTACATTCTTGTTAGGGATTATAAGCCCTAAAAATCATGTAAGTGCAATTGTAGTTAGCATTCATTTTTCTCTACTTTTTTTTCATAGAGTAGTTGTGTTTATTACTTATTCTTTATTCATTATGGATGATATGGATCTTTTTTTGTTCATACAATTTTTCACATCATAAGGAAAAATGTAATGAAATGTCTAAAATGTTTTTTTTTAAATTAATATTAGAAGATATTATTGTGCAAATAAATAATCTTTACAATTATAAGAACAAGAAACACATATAAAACATATAAATAATATATCATAACATGAGGATTTACATCCAATTTAGGAGAAAAACTCCTCTCCAAAAGTAGAACTTATTATTCAACAACCACAATTATAGTACACTCAAGCTTATGCCTCTTACAAGTATATCACCAATATACAATTTTGGATCAAACCACTTGTATTATTTAACAATCACAATTACAATACAATCAAGTGTATGCCTCTTACAAGAATATCACCAATAATACAGTTTTGGATCAATTTCAATAACATAATGTCACCTGTGAATTAACCATACAAACTTCATCTTCAAATGCCTAAACACCAATAAATAGAAAAAACACAAACTATAAACCATGAGTGAATTAGAAAAACCATTTGTAAAACCATGAGAGGAATGGAGTCCAGATGCATGGATCCAAATTCTAATGCACATCTCTAGTCTTGGTCCTCCTAGCTATTATTACCATATTTATTTCAACATGTCATGTGTCATAAATTGTCCTATTTGACCACCCAAACTTTTGGCCCCAATTTATCTCCAATCAACTCATTCAAAGATGATCCATAACAAGTGTTTAAGCCTATTATAATGCTAGTCATTACACACTCTCCAAGATGTTGAAACATAGTGAAGAGTGTCATCTCAATGTGAGACGCTACCTCCCCTAATTCTTCTTTATTCAACCCTTTCAAAGATGCTTCATAACCTCCTCATTTGAAGATTAAAAATTAGTATAGTCAAAAATTGTAACTTCTCTATGTGTTCATACAAAATACACAAAATAAAAATTAGTGGATGCATACAAAAATATTAAAAAATAAACATTAAGTATACAAAATTGAGACATTTTTTCCACTTTCTTATTAATATATTTTACTTTAGCATTCATTCACATAAAATTCAATTTGGGAGAAAAATATAATAATAAGAATTACATATCTTACATTTTTTTTTTCTTTTTTTTTAACTTGTTTTGACCATTTGTCCTTAATATAAGAACAAAAATGTAAAATTATATTTTCTTTTGTAATATTTAACAAATATTATCTTAAATTTTATTCTCATATACACTCATTCCCAATTATCAATTTTATTCTCATCTACACTCATTCTGAAGGATCAAACATGATCCCCTATTTATCTATATCTCCTATTTATCTATATCTTATGTTTGAATAAAATTCAATATCACAAAAGTGATTTAACATATAAAATTGATGTCTTTATTTTAAAAATTAATATCAAAATTGTACTAAATAGTTTTATTTCAATTGATCCTTATAAAATAATGTGGAGTGAAATAATTAAATTATATACAAGATTATTAAATTTAAGAACAAAGCCTAATTCATTTAGAACATCTAATAAACACGTAAATGAACATTTTTTTTAAAACCATCTAATAATATTAACCTTATATCAATATCCTAAAACAATCACTCTTATTCATAAATCATTAACTTAATGTTCTTACAAAAAATTAATAATAAAATAATTATTCTTGTCATGTGAAACTATCAAACTTACATACCAATCTTTTTATTTGAAAATCAAATTAAAAACTTTAAAATGAGTTAAAGAAATAGCAAAGATTAGTATAACAAATATTAGATTCACACAATTAAATTAAAAACTTAGAAAGTTAGTTTAACAAAACTTAATATTCACGAGACTTACAGGTATGATTTGGATCCACTTAAGGTTACAGAATTAATGTTAATGATTAATTTATCATACAACTGAAAAATTAACGTAGTAAATTAACATAGGAATGCTTTTTGGGCTACATTTGACTGTCAAACATAAGCTTGACATTTACAATCCCAATTAGGAAGGGCGACCATACATTTATCAGTTTGTATTTAAAGTAAAACTACCTTAATTCTCTTTACAGGCATGAGAAAAACAAGCATTAAAATCCAAAGGCAAGCTGGAAGAGATACAAGAGAAGCATAAAAAGCAAGGTATGAACAAATACAATTTGCAAGTACAAAATAAATGCATTCATCTAATACTTTGTCCCCGACTACTTAATTTCTAGAAAATAGGTTTGGGATACTTGCACCTATGACGCCAATGTTCCCTTATTTTGGATTCAAATTCAAATATGTCGATGTCAGCATTTTATTATTTGAAATTCAAATATATAAAGTCAGTTGTCAAAATTTAATTTTCAAGAAATTAGAATAATTGTGTATAAATACCTAGTTATTGCATCATTTAAAATCATCTAGGAAATTATTAGAGAAATTATTATAAAGAGCATTATCAAACAAGTCAAGAGTAGCCATTAAAGGATTTATTACAGCAAGTCAACATCAAGGCATCATGTCAAAGTGTGTGTGAGTTTATTCATGTTTATGTTTTCATATTATTTGTGAGATCTAATCCTTGTAGGTCTTCAAGCAACTCAAGCAAGTAATATCCAAGCCTTGAGGAGATGTGTATGACTTCAGTCCTTTAAGGGAGCCATTGAAGGGTGGTGAGTTGTAGCACTTTGTGGATTCATCATTCCTTCCAATCATTTATCCTTTTGTTATTGGCATTATCATTGTGGAAGTGGAAAAACTAACACAAGGTTTGACTAAGGAAAGCCCCTAAATGGCACAACCTTTCTTCTCTCTTTGAATGTGTAAATTTTAGGTTTGAAAAAGAGTGGAAGAAGTTTAAAGGACAATTATCCATTGTTGCAATCAAAACCCTACATCTCAAGACAACTCATAGAAACTCAATTACAAAATTATCTGACAGTGCGACAAGAAAATAATAGAAGCCTAATTTGGCACTAGAGGACTGTGAAATCAAATTTGGCTTATCCCTACAAGGATGGTGGTGCCTAGGATGCCTATGTCCAACATTTTCAACTCCAAATTTATATCACAAGTGTACAGTGTCCTACTCAATCCATTTTTGTAGTCTATTTTTGTTCATGATTTCTCAGATCTATTATATTTGCATCAAAACAGTAATTTGCATCATTATGTCAATTGAATCATTTCATTATTAGGTCCATTCCAAATTTGTTCAAGAGAATATTGACTCATCTACTAGGTTGTACAAGTAAGTCATATTTTTTCCAAATCCATCAAATTCCCACCACCTCTGTCTCTAATAAAATATTTAGGAAAAGTGCCTAAACCATAAAGTGAAATATCTAGGGCTTCATTTTTTATATGTTTCATTTTTGTGAACCTGACATGTTAACATTATATAACTTCTAAAATTTGAATTCATTCACCCTAGATCTAGATTTTTGTATTACATTACTTTACATTCTTCAATTAGGCATTTATTTTTGCATCATAAAAGGCATAAAAATTCAAAAAAATACATATCATATTGCATTATAGGTTACAATAATGTTTATTTCAGCCATTTTAGCTTAGATATACACCTCAATTGTGTTCATAAAATCTGCATTAGGTCATTTAAAATATGAAAACAAAAAAAATTGAAAGTGTCAAATGTTGCATGTATTTAGGTATCTTAGATATAGCTAAAAGGTGAAAATTTGCATTTTGTTGTTTCAAAAATCATATCAACATCATCATTTTCATATTTTGGCATATTAAATCAGTCACTTGTTGCATCTTGAATCTAGAAATTGCATTTACAACTATCCTTTTATTGTTTGAACAATTTGAAATTGTTGCACATTTGCATTTTTATATTGCATAATCTTAATCTGAGAAAAATGTGGAAAACATTCGCTATTAGACTTGTTTGCACACAAACATAGAAGCCTTAAATAGTATCACAGATAGACAAACTTTAAATTTTATAAAACCTTGTCCAGTACATAAGTGCCCCGAGTGCCCTTGTCCTACTTTTTGTGGCTCAAATTCCTATGTCAAAAACCTCTTAGAGTCTTTTGTCTATTTTCCAATTACTTGTTGCATAAAATTCTAAACCTCAATGCAAGCATCGTATGGTCATAATGGCTCATTATTTTGCTAAGATGTTGACTTCTTTGAAATCCTTGGTTGATGTTTCAAGCTGTGTGTTTGGAAATGACCCTAATTTAAATGATGACATGAATGATCCTTCATCTCCCAACACATGTCTTAGTAATAAAGATATCTTGATACAAGAAGAGGAGATTATGAATGAATTCATAAATAATGCATTTCCCAACCTTGAGAACGATGTGGTCCTTCACCCTTCAACGGAATGGCCTAATCACCCATATTAACAATCAGCCTCACGTACCATACCACCACTCGAAATATTTTCCACATCGCATAAGGAAAGTTACTTGGAATTCATACCTCAACCAATGCACGTGGAAATACCTATCAATAACAATCACAAGGAAAACATATTGCCCAATCTCCCATCATATGAGAACAAAGTTACAAACATACCTATTAGCTCAGAGAAATATTATGGCCAAGGCTTTAAAATTCTAACAAAACAAGGATGTGACATAAAGAATGAGCATGAAATTTGTTCCCTTTTGGAACAAACACTATTTGAAGACATAAAAGGAATAGTTTACCCAAGGTCCTCCACCTTTGCATCAAAAATTTGTTCCACCAACCAAGCCATACAAATTTCATGGTCCTATTAAGAAAGGGGTGTCACCTACTCTACATCCTTTATCGAAGACTAAGCATAATTTAGCTACACTTCTAAACTTGGGATACATTACATTACAACCCGTGTGCGAATGAAGAGATACTAAATGAAAGAATAAAAATATGTCCTACTATGAATATCATAGAATATTTGGACATACTACTTATGAATGTGGTGCCTTAAAGAAGAAATTGAAAGAATTTGATCCTTACAATCATGAAATTAAATGAATGATAGATGAACATATATACACACTTTGATCCTTTCCATCTGGTTGTTGTAGTATCATAAAATACTCACTACCATGCATGGGGGTATAAACTAGGCTTTATGCAATCATATTTCATCTCATAAGGAGCAATGCATCATCATCTATATTGGCTCATATTTTCCCCTACACTTGGGGGGCAAGGGGTTAGGTATCCTTGTGTTAGGTACATTCCTTCTAGCAAGGGAACCCTTTTTATCTCCTTAAAATGCTAGTGTAGAAAGTGCACTAACATTTTAAGGGGGGAATATGGTCCCTCGCTTATGATTTACATTAAAATTGTCCCTTTTTAGTGATGATAGCATGCATCTCCTACAAAGTGTGTCCTTTTCAATGGAAGTGTGGCCTTCTCAATCTATGTTGTGTCTTCTTTGTGGTGATATTGGGATTGATATCCTCTAAGTGTGTAACTTTTCTTGGAATATTATGTTCCCCTTTGTGGTAATACCATGGATAGTATTCCTTAAGGTGTGGGCTTTTATTCCCCGACTTGTCCTCTCTTGGCGGTGATTTCATGTGTGGTATTCCCTAAGTTGTGATACTTCATGTATTGAGAAATGCCCCTTTGTCATTTTGTAAAGCACCTCTTCCAGTGGTGTTGTTTATAAAACCCCTTGAGGTTTTGACCTTGTCTTATGCACCTTCATAGGTGAGTTTATACACCTTTGTAGGTGAGTTTATGCACCTTCATAGGTGATTTTTTTGTTTACGCACCTTTGTAGGTGAATTTTTTGTGCACCTTCATAGGCAAGTTTATGCACCTTCTTAGGTAAGGTTTTGACAAGATAGTTCATGGATTAAACATAAAGGAGCTTGTTGGGCCATGAACTTGAGCACCTTTATTAACATGGCTGCCAATCATAATGCAACTTATTTGATAGTAGAGCTATGTGTTTCATAAGTGTCTAGCATAATGCAACTTGTTAGCCTTGTGGAACCCCATTTTGTTAACATGGCCACTGAGCATAGCACAACTTTCTTGATAGTAGAGCTATGTGTTTCATGAGTGTCTAATATAACACAACTTGTTAGCCTTGCGGAAACCATCATATTTCATGGAAACCTAGCATAATGCAGCTTGCTAGCTAGTGTATCCATGTGGCTCATGAGTGATTTGGCATAATGTAGTTTTCTAGTCCTCATGAGAGCATTCCTTTATCTAACATTCATTTGATAGATGGAATTTGGTATTGGAGACAATTTAAGACTATAGTCTCTTTGCCTTATTGACTTGAATCCCTTTAGTACTAACCTTGTGTTGTGTCATGTGTCGTTTACGTGTCTTCTTCATGTTTTCATTGTGTTTATGTTTATTTTTCTTTCATTTATGTGTTATGTTATCTCATGTGTTTTCATCGTGTATGCTTCATGTTTTCAACATGTATGTTTTGTGTATGTTGTCTTTTTGCATTACATACATGTGTGTTCTTTTGTGCTCATGTTGGTTTTCCATGGGATCTTGGATCTTGGGGCTTGCGCACTCCCCCTAGATCCTTTTCATCCTATCTCTTCAACATTTGGACAATTAGAACCCTCTTGAAATATTTTCTACTTTAGTGTGATTCTAAGTGTAATTTCATACTCTCACTAAAGTGGGGGGTAAATGTAGCATCATAAATTGTCACCCTTGACAATTTCGCACTTTTTTTTACTCCCCCTTAAATAATTGGACCTAACTAAACATTTAATTTCTTAAATTATGCATTACGTGGCCCATTTTATCATTTTGACAATTTGCAAGTACAAAAAAAATGCATTCATCTAATATTTAAATTCTCGACTCCTTAATTCCAAAAAATAGGTTTGGGACACTAGTGCCTAGGGCACCTATGTCCCCCTATTTTGGATCCAAATTCAAATATGTCGGTGTCAAAATTTTATTATTTTAAATTCAAATATCTAAAGTTGGTTGTCAGGATTTGATTTTCAGGAAATTATCTAATAATTATGTATAAATACCTAGTTATTGCATCATTTGAAATCATCTAGGAAATTATTGGAGAAATTATTATCAAGAGCATTATCAAGCAAGTCAAGAGCAGCCATTAGAGTATTTTTTTGCAGCAATTCAACATCAAGGCATCATGTCAAAGTTTGTGTGAGTTTATTAATGTTTATATTTTCATATTGTTTGTGAGATCTAATCCTTGTAGGTCTTCAAGCAATTCAAGAAAGCGAGATCCAAGTCTTGAGGAGATGTGTAAGACTTTAGTCCTTTAAATAATCCATTGAAGAGTGGTGAGTTGTATCACTTTTTGGATTCATCATTCCTTCCTATCATTTATCATTTTATCATTGATATTGTCATTTTGGAAGTGGAAACACTAATATGAGGTTTGACTAAGGAAAGCCCCTAAATGGCACAACCTTTCTTCTCTCTTTGAATGTGCAAGTTTCAAGTCTAAAGAAGAGTGGAATAATTTTTAAGTTCAATTTAATCCATTATTGCAATCAAAACCCTACTTCTTGACAACTCACGAAAACTCAATTACAAAATTATCTCACAATACGACAAGCAGAGAACAAAAGCCTTGATCTCCCACCTGAGGACTACAAAATCATAACTAAATTATCCCTACAAGGATAGTGGCACCTAGGGAATCTAATATGTCCAACATTTTTAGCTCTAAATTTATATCATAGGTGCACAATTTCCTGCTCAGTTCTTTTTTGTAGTCTGTTTATGTCTGTGATTTCTCAGTTTTGTTGTATTTATATCATAATAGTAATTTACATCATTAGGTCAATTGAACTATTGCATTTCATCCTTAGGTCCATTCTAGATTTGTTCAAGGGTAGATTGAATCACCTATCAGGTTGTAAGTCAATCTTATATTTTGTCCAAATCAATCAACCCCCACCACATTTGTCTCTAATGAAATATTTAGGAAAAGTGCCTAAACCCTAAAGTGAAATCTCTAGGCTTCATTTTTCTATGTTTTAGTACATATCACATATATGAAGTAAACACTAACTCTTGGTTTAAATAAAGACATTATCTATCTAGTTATCTTTTAGCCTACCTAGGAGAGTCCTATTCACACTAGTTAAGTCTCCACTTCTTATACATTTTTGTCTCGCTTCATGTGGTTGAGACATGTTCTCACCCTTTAAGACACATATTGCATGCACATTCTACACATTCTCACACACTTATCATGTGTACTCACAAGTGTTGCACCTATGGAAGAATCATTAGTGTTTCACTCCTACCTTCTTACCTCCACTATGTTTCATATATAAGGAAGGTTCTCATTGAATTTTACACACTTTTTTGTTGTAGCTTATTTTGAAAAATTTAATGCAATTATATCATATTAACATTTGCATCTTTGAGAACCAATGGTTTTATTTTATGAATTTACAATTTTTTTAGCTTAGAATCTCTCTTAAAAAATTCATGGTTATTGTTACCTATTTTTCACTCTACGCTCAACAAGTAGAGCTAAATGAAGTTCAGCTATTATAGGTACAGGAAATTTTCATTTTTGCTGATAAGTGATCATTGATCATCATTGAGATCATCTTACATGTGTCATTAGTTTATTGTGCAAATGTTTACAACAGAAAATTAAGAAAATTTGCATAATGATATTTTTATTCATTTTGTGAAATGTTGAATCTTGCACAAGCCGCGAGAGTAACTGAGTTGTTTCTAACAATCAAGAGATGAATACAAAATTTAAATACACAAGCTACACTGCTGAAAATAACATAAAGGCATTAAAGAAGCAATTCATCATTGCTTGTAATGATGAATCCTTAGTTGGTGCTTCAGCCATAGTGCCTCAGGGTTGACCTAGCTTCATGCATCACGTGTGCACCGCAAAATCATTAAAGGAAATGGTATTAGGGGTTACATACTCTAAGCAATGGTGAATTACTTTCTGCCTTACATCTATGCTACAGACAGAAATGTAATTTGCATTAAACCAAGCATTCATCAGATAATTGAAAAAATCGAGCGGAAAGACATAATTCAATGGAAGCTTTCAACTTCTTATATTTTGCTGACATGTTTGTTTCAATGTGCAGGAACAGGTTTTTTCATATTCAAGTTCATTTCATCAGATATGTGGAGTAAAACGGGCTCCCACAAGGGTTGAGCCCGGCATATCAGGTTTTCAATTATAGAGCAAGAAAGGATTACTGTACTATAATATCAAATGATAAAACAGTCTAAATCAGCATGATGGAACTGATTGAGCAATTATCTTTTGCTCACAAATCAAAGGAACAGTAAAGTATCATGGGTTAATTATTGATTACATTTTATCAACTCTAGTTTTAAGCTCATCTCTCATTCATTCATTTTATGAGACATTGAGCTCCTTTTCATTCTGAGGGATAAGCAGGCATTGACATTTTGTTTTGTTTCTTACACCATCAAGTGCATGCACAGTTTATAAAATACTCAAGATAATAATTTAATTTCAACATTATGAGCAGAATTCTCATGTGAAGCAAAGAATAATGAACAGTAATGGAAAAAACTAGTTCATACATAGAACAGATTAAGTGAAAGTATTACATTCATGAACAAGAATTTTGTCCCAAAAGCTACAATGATACATATAGCGGGGGCAAAGCATCAGAAGACATCACAATGCGTACTGGAGGTTACTGGCATATTTTGAGATAATGACTATAGATCAGAATTGAACAGTAACATGTATTCATCCTTTATGGAGGTAGCAAAAGAGTAATTGTGGATGAGTTTTCATGGTTGTCACATGTGTTCCATACACTTGTAAGGAGCTCAGAATATCAGAAAATACAAAGAGACAGATTATTCATGCATCTGAGGTATTCATAGCTTCAAAAGCATGTTGAAGTCATGCATTTAAGTTCAAGAGACAGCGAAGCGAAGGTTTATCCACAAACTATGGAGGGTTAAAGGCCAATGAACAAGAGTGGATAAGCTCTCCTACACTTTGGGCTCAACTTAAACCAAAGAGATTCCTAGAGGTGATCCTAAATGGGATTGAAGGTGTTGAAAAGTAAAACAATAAAATAGATTTGAAGTTGTATCCTAGGCAAGTTCAACCCCAAAATTTATCAC
>VDFB02191561.1:0-13979 GCA_007258455.2 Sequoia sempervirens
ATTTGTCAACTGACTCTGTCTTATTCACAGGATGGCAAAATCTTGGCTCTGATACCACTAAAATATTCCCCTTAATTTTTTTCCAAAATTTAACACACAAATCAGCAACCAATCATTGATTAGCGTTAGCTCCAAATGCAAATCAGCATGGAAAGTAACTCTAACCAAGAATGTTCACCAAGATCCCAGTGTGGGCGAGGTGATAGCATATGGTCAGAGGATCATTAGGAATAAACTGAACTGAAATTACAATTCATCTACTGATGCAGGCATCCACAAGCAGTGGGGATACTCCACTTATTCAGTGGGTAAGATTATTACATTATTAAAGGCGGCAAGCCAGCCATTTATATCCTCACTTCCACTTATTAACGTGGGGGGAATATAGTCCACACAGCCACTTATTTAGTGGGGGGAAACTTACAATTAAATAAAGATGATTATTTAAACTCAACCACTCAATCGTGGGAGTATGAAATTTAAACTAATTGCAGCAAATAAAATAAATAGCTGTTAGTACTACTAAGCAGCTTTACAATGAATTAAACAGCTGCAAATAAGAAAGATATGCTTCCAAATCCATCAAAGGTTAGAGTAACACTTCCTTTAACTCTTACAATACAATAATGATATAAAAATGAAGCTCAAACTAGCATTATATCAAAAACTAACAAGTCTGATATAAAAATCTGCAATCTGGAAATGTCTATCAGCAAACAGCAAACTCATAAAAATGTTCACAACTCCTTCTAAATACCTCTGAATAAGCTGAAATGTTTTGCAAAGACCTTCTAGGAGGATGGCACCCAAACTCAAACTACAAAACTGCATCAAAAACTCAAGATATTATTCTTGCACGAATCCCAAAGCACTCATGAGATGGTACGGCCCTATAGAGGGGCGATTTCTCTTGGAAAAATCAGAAACTTGGAATTAAAATCTGAAAACCTCCAAATATGGTCGCCATTATCATAGAAATGCAATGATCAAATACCCATAACCAAAATAAATTCATACCAAAAGCTGTAAATGAAAACCACCTTCAGCTGTGTATACACCAGCAACATAAAAACTGAAGTTCTCACCAAAATTCACCAATTTTGAAGCACAATCTACTAGTCTGATTGAGAAGCAGCAATAATACCAACTAGGTGTTATCTTTCAAACACGAAATTGGATTGGAACTAGGAGGTAAGCATCCCTCGAAGTAAAAAACAAGTTGTCATTCCGACAGCATAACATTAGCATAAACATTGGATAATCAGCTCTTCAAACAACAGCAATATATAAACTTTAGTTGGCAAATGAAGCAACAAGAACTCTTCAAAATCAAGAGTTGAATCCTTCCAACTTCCAAAGACGCCACCTTTTCTTTTATTTTTGAAATAATAAAATATCATTCAACTTCCTTTTGACGTCCATTTCATATTGCAACAAAATAGACATTTGATAAATAATTAAATGTCCTTGACCCTTTATGTCCCTTCTTTAAAACAACTTGGAAATTAGATCAAGCCTAGGTGGGGTACAAACTAAGTTGTGAAAGTCTGACTAAGTCACAAAGCTTGAATTGGGGATCTTCAAATACCATGCCCAAGCTACAAGCTGATGGATTGCTAAAACTATAAGTGACAAATGTGAAATTTGAACCAGGTTGATGATGGTCGCTACGCCAAAATGAACTTACTAAAGTAGTAAATGCAAAATAGTAAGTTAACTAAAGGCCATCCGAGAGAAAGCCAGTGAATGCTGAGTAGAAGCATTGAATTGCTATTAGATAGATCACTTCAAAGATAGACTTGCTAAAATGGCTGCTATAAATGGTAAGTCTACAACATCCTCTGAGCAGCTAATGGCGGTGTCTGAAGGGAAACCCTAGTTTTATACTTAGAAGCAGCCCTACAGTTTGGGAATGCAGGCTAAAATCCAAAGAGAGTTAATATGGCCAAAATGGGGACAGTACAATAAATTTACTTCCAACCAATTATTGCCTGAACTTGGCTAATGCATGCATGATTGCAAGCATTTCTTTGTCATAAATTGAATAAGTCTTTTCAGCTCCTCTTAACTTTTTGCTCTCGAAGACAATGGGATGCTTGTTTTGCATGAGAACAGCTCCAATCCCTTCTCCAGATGCATCACACTGCAATTCAACAGTTTTGGAGAAGTCTGGTAAGGCCAACACAGGACACGAGCTCATGATCTGTTTGAATTTGTCGAAAACACCTTGAGCATTTTGAGACCATGCAAATGCCCCCTTTTTGGTGAGGTTGGTGAATGGAGCCACCATATGAGAGTAACCTTTGACAAACCTTTGATAGAACCCACAAAGGCCTAAGAACCCCTTCAAATGTGTTATGTTCTTAGGTGGAGGCCAGTCCATGATTGCCTTAATTTTGTCTGGATCAACTCTAACCCCCTTAGAGCTGATTATATGGCCAAGGTAGAGAAGTTCTGTTAGCCCAAACTTACACTTTGACTCCTTGGTATAGAGACATTCTGATTCAAGAATACTAAGCACGTCATCTAAGTGCTTAAGATGTTCCTCCCAATACTTGTTGTAGATGAGAATATCATTGAAGAAGATCAAAACAAACTTCCTCAACTGCTGTCGGAAAATTCTGTTCATGCAAGACTGGAAGGTTGTAGGAGCGTTAGTCAAGCCAAATGGCATGACTAAGAATTCATAATGCCCAAAATGACATTAGAAAGTAGTTTTCTCGATATCTGACTCCCTCATTTTGATTTGATGGTACCCAGATTTGAGATCAATTTTTGAAAAATACATTGCACCATGGAGCTCATCAATTTTGGGAATATGATATCTATTTTTAATAGTTTTCTGATTTAACGCACGGTAATCAACACACATGTGCATGGTACCATCTTTCTTTTTCACAAGAACTACAGCTGAAGCAAAAGGACTCTTGCTTGGGCGGATGTGACCCATCTCCAAGAGTTCTTTAATGGCTTTTTCAATTTCATCCTTTTGCTTCTTGGGGTACCGGTAGGGAGTAGTAATGACCGATTTTGCCCCATCTTCAAGCTCAATGATATTTTTAGTCCCTCTTTTTGGCGGTCTTCTTGGAGGCATACTACGAAACACTTTACTCCTCTTTGTAATCAAAGACTGAACATTAGGATGGTAATTCCTTTTGTCTTCCACAGGATTAGATTGTAAAATCAAACATTCAGCTACCCATTCAACTTGATCATGCCGAATCAGCTTCTCCATTCTTTTGAAAGACACAATCCGAGGACCTCCATTAGACAATCCTCTCAAGACCATCATTTTTCTATCTGTTTGGAACTTCAACTCCATAGTTTGCAAGTTCAAAGTAATCTCTCCAAGAGATCGCAGCCACTGAATTCCAAGCATAACATCAGTTTCTCCAATACCTACAACATAAAAATCATCTTTGACATAATAAGTTCCAAGTTGCATAGACAAATTGGAGATCTTTCTGTTGCATAGATTGTAAAGCCATCGGCCACCATGACTTTGAATCCTTCAAATTCCTTCGTCTTAAGCCCTCTTCTTGCAACTAATCCTTCATCAATAAAATTATGCGTTGCTCCCGTATCAATGAGAGCAACCATCCTTTTCCCACCAAGCATACCACAAATTCTGAAAGACTCTTCTTCTAAAAGCTTGTTAGTTGGGCAAATGTATCACCACTTCCTTGCCCTCTTTCAGGCTCAACTGGAGCTCTTTCATCATCACTATACTCATGATCATATTGCTGTTCTGAAAAATCAAATTCTGATTCGTAATCAGAATAGGCTCCCATGTGATGTGAAAGACCTTTACCATAGCATCTATGTCCTCTAGACCATGGTTCACAACATGTGTAGCAAACCCCCTCTTTCCTTAGCTTCTCACGCAACTCTTCATCCATCTTGGTGGGAATTTTTTTGGATGGAAGAGGAAATTGTTTCTTTTCCTTTTTATGACCATGAGGTTTTGAAGAAAACTTAGGCCTTGGAGCAGCCAATTCCATGCTTCTTGCTTTCCTTATTGCTTCCTCCAGGTTCGGTGGATCAAATGCCTTAATCCACCCTTTCAATGGCTCCATAAGACCTTCTGAAAACAACAAAACAAGCCTTCTTTCGGTGATGTTGGGCACCATCACGGAAAGTCTTTGAAATTCTGTAATGTAAGAATCCAGTAAGCCATGTCTTAATTGAGCAAGCTCACGAAACTTGATTTCCGGATCCTTGGTATTAAACCTTTCGATTAGCTTGTTGGTAAATTCTTCATATGTATGAATTTGGTTATGGCCAAGAGTGACCAAATCGTGGTACCACCACTTGTGTGCAGCTCCATCCAAATGCAATGCTGCAAATTTGATGGTGTCTTCTTCTGGCATAGGCCTGAGTGATAGGTAGTTGTCCAATTTTTGAACTCATGATCGAAGCAGTAATCTCTGTCGCCTATCAAAATGAGCCAAAGTGACTTTGCAAGTGCTGCTGATAGTCCATCTTGGGACCCAAGAGCTTGAAAATCCTTCTTCCACCTCCTCCCTTTTTGATTCATATATTGATCGTGTTAGATTCTCTCGATGAGTATGAAGAGATACATATTCATATAACTTTGTTCAACTCCCATCCGCCATAGGGACTTTAGGTTCTATTAAAATTTCTTCTCTAGGAGTAAAATAGGGAAGTAAAAGGTCTTGGGCTGATTCTCTTGAGTTGGCAACATGTTGCCTCACTGTTCTTCCTTTAGGATCTAAATTAGAACCATTTGAATCCGACCCTTGTTTAGGTTGGGCCGAGCTTACTTGCTGGTCAATCTTTGCAAGTAACCTAGCCATCATTTCCATCATTGCATCAAACTTCTTTTCTGCTCTGGAGTCACTGTCATTTGCTTCAAGGGCTGGTCCCTTACCCTTGTCTGCCATGTTCTCAACTGATGTTTCTTGATTTCTCAAACCCTCTGAAAATGTATGAATCTTAGGAAACTGAAATTGAACTTTGTTACCTTTGGTGTAGCACTTGAATTCTCTATCACTCATTTGTCAACAAGCGCTAAACACATAGGATGTAGGATAACATGCTCATCACCAATCGTGAATATCTCGCTTTATTTTTTGAACACACAAACCAACATCAAATCACTGATTAGCGTTAGCTCCAAACACAAATCAGTTTGAAAGGTAACCCTTGCTAAGAATGTTCACCAAGATCGCAGTGAGGGCGAGGTGATAGCATATGGCATGGGGATCATTAGTAATAATCAGAACTGAAAATACATTTATCTGTTGCGGCAGGCATCCACAAGTAGTGGGAATGCTCCACTTATCCAGTGGGTTAGATTATTACAATATTAAAGGTGGCAAGCCAGCCATTAAATCCACTCTTCCACTTATTAACGTGGGGGGAATACAGTCCACACAGCCACTTATTCAGTGGGGGGAAACTTACAATAAGAAAGATGATTATTTTAAACTCAACTGCTCAATCGTGGGAGTGAAAACAAATATTAAACTTGCAGCAATTAAATTTAAATAGCTGTTAGTACTATTAACTAGCTTTACAATGAAAGAATAAGCTGCAATAATAAAAATATGCTTCAAGAATCAACCAATGGTTAGAGTAACACTTCCTCTAACTCTTACAATGACAAAATGATATAAAATTGAAGCTCAATCAACAAATTACTAATATTTACTAAGTCTGATCAGAAACAACATAAACAGAAAATTAGACCAGCAACACCAAAAACTCACATAAATGGACGTAACTTTCCGAAATAGCTCGAAATGCCTCCAAACCACAACCAATCAATAGCTAGAGACTAGGCGTCCATTCTCCAAGAAGAATTCGAGCCGGAAACAGAGAGAAACAGTTGGCATGAATTTCAAGGCAAGCTCCAAATGGTATGGCCCCCTTGAGGAGGTCGACTTGACTTCAAAAATCAGCAACTCAATGATAAATTCCGAGAACTTGCACAAAGGGTCGCCCTTCACAGTTACACAGCATGAGCGAATACCCAGAATGAAATAAAATTCTATGACGAAGCTATGAACAAAAATTAGCTTTGGCCATGTCAAACCAGCAACTCAAAAAACAGGTTGTACATCAGCAACCTGTCTGGAAACATCAGAAATGAAGCTCTATCTGCACCTCTGAATGAAGTACAGTCTCATATCTCCACCTAGGAGGCCATAGTTTTAGGCCCGAAGGATGGGTTGAATTTGCTAAGCTTCCCCTTAGCCAGGTTTTGGATTCAGTCCAGCAGCATAACTTTACTTTAAAATCATAACATAATCAGCTCTCCAAAATGCATCAATATATAAGCTTCAAATGGCAAATGAAACACTCTAAAATCCAAGAAGTCGGATCACTTTAACTTCCAAAAGGGACACCACCTTCAACCATTCACTTTATTTTAAAATAATAACATATTATTCACCTTCCGTTTAGGCATCCATTTCAAATTGCAACAATAAAGCATTTATTAAATCATTAAATGCTCAACTTGACCCCTTAATGTCCCCTCTTTAAAAACAATGTGAAGTTATAAAGCCTAGGCATGGGGGACAACTTAAAAACATGAAATTGACTAAGTATAATACTCAATCCAAGGAGATAACCAAAACTAGAGCCAATACTGAAACTGATGGATAACATGATGACTTGAGCTGAACTGTTGATGGTGCCATTGCCAAAATTAGACTTACTAAAAATAGCCAATGCCAAAAATAGTAAGTTCACAACAAAACCAACAGAAAGCTGAACTGAGTTAGAAGCAGGACTTATTGAAAGTGGAAACCCTAAATTTTGGACCTCTGAGTAGCCTACTTATTTCCAGAAATAGGCTATTAGTCCACAATGAGATCATCACTGAGAAGGGGACATTACAAATAGTATCTATGCAAACAACATTTGTGTGATGAAAGTCTAACCGCTCCAACTCAACCTCCGACTTTTAATGACTTGTTTTTGTGTTTATTTTAATGTTTTAAAAAGAATTGTAGATAGAAGTAGAAAGTGGCCAAAACATAAAAGGAAAAATATACTTAAATACAAGAAATTTAGAACAATTGCAATACTTTGAGACCGGGTAATCTTCATTGCATACAAAAGACATACCCGAAATCCTCTAGATTATTTAAATAAAGAAATTTTGCACATGCTAGGCAGGAATGGCTGAAATTGATGAAATGCAACACCTAGGCTCTGGATCTGCTTTCTCCCACACAAAATTTGGTGAAAAGCTGCTGAGAAGGATAGGCGCCCAAGATGGAACTAAGAACTGGCCAAAAGGAGAGGCATTTTTTGCCTCTAGCTTCATACGCCCTTTCCAGATGACACGCCACCCAATGCAAATGGTACGGCCTCTAAAAGATGATGAAGATCCTTTATTGAAAGCTGGAAACTGAATGAAGATGGTGTCCCTGACGAAGAAACCCTCTTTCTTATTGCAAACAGGTAAATGCTAAACATAAAACTCTGATGTAAGCACAAAAGAACTCCTGTATGAAGCTCCCTCAGTAGCAACCATTCAACGGGTATTTCACAGTCTCACAATCACAGATCAATGAAGAATTGTCGCTCTCCAATGAAGAATTCTTGAAACCCTTGTCCTTAGACAAAAATCACAGAGAAAATATCAAAATGCAATGTCAAATGATCAATTGGTGAATTCGACTTGCATCTTTTGCCTTATATCTCCAAAAGACATGACTTTCAAGAAAAGTATGACTTTGCCCATTTAAAATACATTTAAAATGTATTTTAAGTTATTTTCAATAGTTGGCCTTTTAAATACTTTGGGCGTACTTTTGCCTTTAAGTGATTTATTTATCACTTAATAAAATATTTAAGTGGCGTCACTTTTATAAAGTCAACTTTATAATAAACCCATAAGTTAAATAAATAACTTAACCACAAAAGTATTAATAACTTCCTCCAAACTCAGTATTTCTCCATGCCGTCAGAAGCTGGCGAACACTGAACTACAAACGCTTGTACTGAATCCCATACTGAAGTGAAGGAGTGGGAATGACAATACCCACCAAAACGGCCACTGACCCCCTAACCAGATCCTGTCAGCCTACAAGGGTCCAAGAGATAGGCTAACTCAACTGCTCCTGAAACTGACTAGAGTGGGGACATTACAACATTTTCCTATTATGTAGATCATTACAAACATGTAAAACATAGCTAGAAAGTTTCATTTTCCTTTTTCAAAAGACAACATTTATCCTTCCTATGCACAAACAGAAAATACTTTTCAAACAGCATAGTAATCCTTATAAAAGAATAGTAGAAAAATATCCCATGCCTGTAATTTACTTTGGATGTTGATAACACAGCCTTTACTTTTGGCGAATCCAACAATTTCCAGCACCTCAGATAATTGACAGCTCCCTCTCAGATTTCACTCTTCCTCACTTAGAAAATAGATATACAAAATTGGTAATACATGGAAGTATTTAACTAGTAGGCATATGTTTTGGTATAATACGCCTTCTCTAATGGATACTCAGAAATGGTGGAAGCTGTTAATTAATTATAGTTGGTAAAAATATATGATGCTCAGATATCTCAAATATGAAAGAGGGGATTATGATTTCAATCTTGAATCATAGAGAAAGAGTATAATCAGAATGAATGGGTGAATGTGTCCAAATGAAGTAGGTTGGGTGACTATTTATAGAGCCCAACCTCCCTTTTGTTTAGGCATGTGGTTTGCCACCACAACAAATAGACATTTTCAAATAGGAGGTGGCGCTAGTTCCCTGCCACACTCAGCATAAAAATGGTGAATCGTCCTCCAACAATTGACAAAAATTTGAAGACTAATTCAAAACACATGGAGAAATTGTGCCAATCAACACCTACAGGTTTATTCTTCAGATATGGCACCAATTTCATATTATGGCGAGTAAAGATAATCACAAAGAAAAAGTCATATGATGAATTGTATACACATCGCCTATTTCTCAGGAAAAGTCGACAAAGCTTCCAACTGTGTTGGATTCCTGCGTTGGTTTCATTCATTGCCAAAACTTGGTCAAAACACAATTACCTTTGTGTGCATTTTTCCATGACGCTCGACTTCTTCAGACACAGCATTGAATTCAAATTCTGTTGCAAAGTTTAATCGATTCACAAATATTTTGGTTCAATGATCAAAAGATATACTTCAGAAATATTTCGATTTAATGATATTTCGTTCTCCATAGTTTGAAAGATAATAATCAATTGATTTGGAAATAAATCGATTTCAATAGTGAATGATAAATATTCCATTGAATAGGAAATAAGTCGATTTCCTAAGTTGAAAGATTAATATTAAATCAATTAGGAAATAATTCGATTTCCAAAGTTGAGAGTTTAATACTAAATCAATATAGGAAATAATTCGATTTCCAAGGATGAGAGATTAATATTAATTATATATTTTATTATATATATATGTTTATAGTTTTCATATATTAAACATATATATATGTATTAATATATATATATATATATATATAATATTTAATATATATTTACATATGTATTTATCCAATAGATATACTTATAATTACGAAAGGCAATAATAATAATAATATTATTAATATCCACATAATATAGGATGTGTGCATATATTCATATATATACCTGTATATACCTCTATGTACTCGTATTTGTAGGTATATCATATCGATGCATTCGTATGAGCATATCCATTTTTCCACGTACATTTGTATCGATATGCATATCTCTATGGATATGTGTGTATACTAAATAGATGTATATATGTTCACATCTGTTTCACTTACATCCATTTACGTTACAATCATTATGATCGTAATATCACAAGACAGATACATAGATAAATATCACTCATAAATGCATATAGAGGTAGACAAAAATCCTAATGCAAACATACAAGCTACGGTTGACTTACTTATAACCCACACAAACCGACTCAGTTCATTCAATCTATGGTGATGTGTGTGTATGCTTAGATAGTTTACTTTACCGATTACCCGACCAAGCTTGATGTAGAGCAAGGAGGCAACTTGTTTTCAATCACAATTTGAACCAATTCAAACAATCTTTCAAACCTTACAACCCTATCTTGACATATCTCCACCAACTCACCTAGTCTTCCTTGTAGGTATCCAAACACTGAAACTAGAGCATATCTCCACAAATCCTGCTCAAACCCACAAACAAATTAGGTTTTCAAAGACCCTTTATCCTCCTTCAAAACATATCTCAAAAACAACATAGGTCACTTTGGACCAACACCATCAAAACAGGGCTTCTACGCTGTCCCTAAAGGCCCATTAGGCCACATTTACAAAGCAACCCCTATCCAGTCACCTTCCCAATTTCAAAACTCTGCTTAGACCTTCTTGTCATGTCCCCGAATTGGAGGTATATTAAATTAATTATTTATTAAGTTATTCCAATAAAATATAATATCAAAAGGGATGACTTATTATTTAATTAATTTAATATAAAGTGACTTAAGTGACTTGAAAAATAAAATAATAAAATAATAAAGTCACTTGAGGAATAAAATAATATTTTATTCTAGAAGCTGCTTGGAGACTTGTTGAGAAATCTATTTAAGAAGCTATTGGCTAAGCATTTCAAGACACTTGATTTGGTTATCATTTCTCATTACCTACGTGGTAAATAGCTGAAGCTAAATGCTTAGCAATCACTCGAGGGTTTGAAGACTGTAGAGTGCCAAGTTCGGTTGTGAAAGATCAACCCTAGCTGGAGTTGAGAAATCCACCCAGGGTTTCTACATTTTGCTTCATCAAAGAGATCATCAGGGGCAATAGCTCTTGTATTATTGCATTAGTTGATTGTGGCAGCTGGTTTATTGCCACAGTCAAGGATTCATTGGAGAACTTGTCAGCTGAGGTATTGTTGCAATTTCACTTGTTTTGTGGTAGCTAATGTATTGCCGTGAATTTCATTTGAAAGAGGAGTTCACTACTGGTTGATTCAATATTGCTCCAAATTTAATGGTCAGAGACCAAATTTGGAAAAGATTTGATGAGAAAATAATTAGCTGATTTCTACTGAATATTCTTATTCAATAAGAGATTAAATTTTTGAAGGGTATTTCTTCATAATTTAATTGGTGAAGTCGAATTCATAAGATTGTTTGACATTAGCAGCCTTGCAAGGAAAACACCGGATCTTGCAAATAAACAAAAGTTTTAAGGAATAAATATTATTTTTAGAAGAATCCAGATATCGCTGGCAAATAGGAAAAGACAAGTCCACTATAAACGGGAGCTGCTTGAATAAATTGCGAGCTATCTATAGAGTGCGAATATCACTACAAACCGATTCATAGACAAAACAAAGACAAACTACGCCAGATCATTCAAGTGAGTCGATTTTAATAAGACAAAGGCGTCAGAATAAAGAAAAGACAAATTGGAGACTGCCGGCATAAAACATTATTGGGTCCTGATTAGAAAAACACAAGGGTGATCGAAGTATTTTAGAAGTTGAAATTATTGAGGAGCCGCATCATCAAGGAGTATCAAGATTATATAAAGGTGATTTATATCGAATGCTAGCATAAGAGAATATCGCATCATTCTGAAGATAGCCAATAATACTGATTTATCTTGGGAAGACGTCATTTGTCAAGGACGACTATTTTAGAGGTGTCTCATTCTGTAAGTCGAATTCACATCACTAGTATAGACAAGTATATATCAGAGGACGACTTTGGCGTATAAACTGAAGGACGACTTTTTGGAGATTCGTATTTTCTCTGGTGCCACCACTTGGTATTAATCATTTCGATTTTGGAATTGTAGCGGATTCTTCTCATTGCTATTTGGCTAAAGATAAAGACAAAGAAGTTGTTAGAAGGAGAATGACTTAGGTGGAGCAATTTAATAGTAGAAATCAATTCAATATTGAATTTTTGGGCACCAGCATCTGACTTTCAAAGCATTTACCGACAACTTACATTGATGTTTATGTAGTGTCGGTCATCACTTCCAGCTGATCTCCTTTACTTCATGATGATAAATTAAATAATAGCCTAAGGCTATTTAATTTATAGAGACATCGATTTATTGAAGAGGCATGACCTATATTGATTAACATTTAATTAATGTGAAGAGACACGATTTGTCTTGGAGGCGCAATCTTCTGTGGAGGCCGACTTTGTGTTTATTGGAAACACGCCTTTTCAAGATGGCCGACTTTTGGATTTGAAGAGGCACGACTATCCCTCTCTTCTTGTATATATACTTGATTGGTGATCACCCCATTCATTCATTCCATCCATATTCATCATAAGTTCCAAGTGTGAGTTCTTTATCAAGGGCAGATCGATATAGTAGAAGTCTGAGTTGTTATCATCAGCGAATTGCATCATTGTATTTCTGTGTTGCATCATATTTTGGTGCTTATATCTTGGCCTTCATATCGACCTCTTGTAAGGAGACGATTATTGTTGTGATTCAATATATAAGTGATATATTGTTGCTGGGTTTCTCTCCCTCAAGTGGAGGGTTTTCCCAGGGTATCTGCTGTGTTCTTGTGTTGAATTTTGAATTAATTTTTCTACCACTCTAATCTCATCTTAAAATCTAACATGGTATTAGAGCAGGTTTGAAGGAAAGATCTTGATCAGATTTTTGTATTTCAATGATACTCTTTATTCTCTTTCTCATAGTTGATTACTTCCTATCTCTTTGTAATGTCCCAGGCACGGCCCCTCTGGCTCTTAATTTGGATTTAGCCTATTTTGAATCCGTGGAAGTAAAATTTGAAACAAAAATTAGGGTTTCCTCTTTCAGATGATTTTTCGAGGGTTTACTCTTTCAGATATTGCTCAGTTGGCATTTAGAGGATGTTGTGTAGACTTACTATTTATAGCAGTTCACTATTTTTAGCAAGTCTATCTTTTGGCAATATCTGTTTAGCAGCAGTTCAATCCTTTGCAATTTAGTTGTTCAGATCTGCTTTCTATTGGTTTTGTGATGAACTTACTATTTTTGGCATTGGCTATTTTTAGTAAGTTTAGTTTTGGCAGTGATCCAGTTGGCAACACTTCAGTGAGTTCTTTTGTTGGAGCAATTGAGTTATTCTGGTTTTGGCTTTAAAAGTGTAATTTTTGGAGAAATAGTATTTTTCAAAGCATTAATGTTTTAAATTCAAGTTGACCCCTTGCCCTAATGCATTAACTTAAGTTGTTTTAAAAGGTGGACATGAAGGGGGATGCTTCATGAAGTAAATATTTAATATTTTCTAATGTTATTTTATGCCTTGAAGTGGGATGCCATATTGAGGAGAAATAAAGTGTTTTTCAAAATTAAAATATTTCAAAAGTGAAAAGGGGCGTCCATTTTGGGAGGTGAAAAGATGGAAGTTGAAAAGTCACCTCAAAAGTTATAAAAGCAAGCTTTTCTCCAACATTTGATCATCTTTGGAAAATTATAACAAAATGTTGTTGGATTGAATTCAAAACTTGGCTAAGGGGAAGCTTAGAAAATTGACTCGATTCTTCGGGCCTGAAACTATGGTTCCCTCGATGGTGGATTGAGAGTGTGCTTCATTTAGAAGTACACATTGAGTTTCATTGTTGAAGAATTTGATGTATTTTTTAGGTTTGAGAGCTTACTTGGTTGGATTCATGGCTGAAGGTGATTTTCATATGCAGCTCTTTGACTAATTTTTAATTGCACATGGGTATTGGTTCTTTTAGTTTTGTATGTTTGAGAGCGTCCCTATTTGTGCAAGATCATAATTTATAATACACAAAATTGGATGAATTTTAAAGAGATTAGGCCCTCTCCTGGGGAATTGGAGTACCATTTAAAGAGGTAGCTTTGAAGTCGTGTCTTCTTTTGGTGTTTGATGTGGCACCTACAGGGTTTCATGCGAGCTGGTTGCCATGTTTCTTGTGATTGAAATTGCTTCTAATTTAAGGTGATATGGTGAAGTATTGTGGAGATTATGAACATATGGGTGTTGCATAGTTG
>VDFB02191562.1:0-16756 GCA_007258455.2 Sequoia sempervirens
AAAAGCAATAGTTATATGTTAAAAAGAGCCATGTTGTATAAGAAAAATCATGAAGGGATCTACCTTAGATGCCTAGGGAAAGCAGAAGTAGATGAAGTGCTGAGGAAGTCTCATGAAAAATTTGGAACGAGACATGGATCGGGGCCTTCCACTTCCCACTAGATTTTATGAGTTCACTATTACTGGCCAACAATGTTTAAAGATTCCCACAATCATGTTCAATTTTGACATGTTTACCAAACTATTGCCACCAAAGAGAGGTATGTTGTTGTTCCATTTCAACAAGTTACTAAGGTAGGGTCATTTTCTCAGTGGGGGCTCACCTTCATTGGTCTAGTAAACTAGCCATCCTCTACAAGTCACAAGTGCATTCTAACTATAATTGATTATTGTACTAGGTGGATAGAAGTTATTTCTTCTAAACAATGCACAACTAAGGTAGTAATTAATTTTATTGAAATTTGCATTATCAATTGTTTTGGATGCACATTTGCATTAGTATGTGATAATGGTCTAGCTTTTGCCACTCTTAAATTTGTGGGTTGGGCTTTTGATTATGGGATTATGTTAAAATTATCATCAAACTATTATCTCCAAGGTAATAGATTATCTGAATCCACCAACAAAAATATATAAACTATCATATGCAAATTGCTAGATAAGAATCCAAAGGATTGGTATACCCACTTGTGGTTTTCTCTATGGGAAGATCACACCTGACACAAAGAATCCCTAGGAACTTCCCCATACCACCTCGTCTATGGTTTGGAAACTATTTTCCCAATCCACCTCAATATTCCTAGTTACAATTTATCAAAACCTATTATGGGGAGGGAGAACATCTTGAAGCCAGTCTGGATGAATTACTCCATTTAGAAGAGAAACAAGATGAAGCCTAGAAAATTTTGTCAAACATTAGGGTGTAGTCAAAAGATGGTTTGATCGCAAAGCCAAAGTTAAGGCCTTTAGAATTGTTGACTTAGTGTTATATTAGGATAAGGTCCATGAGAGGAAAGGGGGACATGAAAAATTTGACAAGCTCTAGCTTGGCCCCTTTCAAATTTCTAAAATTCTAAGAGATAATGCATTTCACTTGAAAACACTCACTGAAGAAGATGTACCATTCCTGTCAATGGGTAATACTTGAAGCATTATTTCCTCACTTGATTTGTTTTTTCTCACTCATGTATATAGTTAGAGTAAGCCTTTTTGCTTATTGTTTTGCTTTGCTTTTCCTTTTCTTGTTTTTCGGCCCTTGTTTCTATTGAGGGTGTTGTTAGGTCTTGATGTGGTGGTTGTTCTAGGCCTACTCAAAGGGACCACTTTGTTGCATGTTCCTATTTGTCCCATGGATAAGTCTTCATAAGTTACCAAGGATTTCTATTTGCTTGGATGAATCAAGTTTCTTCACCCAAACATTCACTTTACCTAGAATGAAAGCCTTGTTTTGTTCCTCTCGCTCTTATCTCAAAACTCATGTAACATAAATCTTTAATTCTCTTGATGAGCTATATAGTAGTTGTCATGAGAGCTTGACAAGTGAAAAAATATTAAATTTTTTTTAGTGACCACTGCAATCTCCAAACCCTAGTATAAGCTTCATTGCTTATACAGTTCAGACAAAAGTACCAAAAAAAGAATATAAAAGAAAGAAAAAGGAAAGGAAACATTAAGAAATAGGAAACTATTTGGGTGTGTGAAAAAATCTATCGGGGTTGTGGACACTGAGCTAGCAATATAGCAATGTTCATGGGGATTGTAGTGACAACTCTATTGAGGCTATGGATGCTTGACTGGTAGCAGAGCAATGTACAAGTTACTTTTGGAGTTGGATTACCTACGTAGCTCATATTGGATGAGTGGTCACTTACCTCTATAGCTTCTGAGGGAGGGGTATGAATTCACTACACACACTTTTGAGATATTTGTGACCCCATTAAGTTAAGGATTTTATTCCCCTTTGAGCCTTGAGTTCATTTGATGATGCCTTTTTTTGGTCTACAAAACCATAAATTCTAGGTTTCAAATGACTCCTTATCCTTGGAATGCTCAGGAGCATTCCCTTATAGATTCACCATTTTTTGTACCTCCTACACACACCTCACTGAAACCGAGGATCCCCTCTTTCAATTCACTTTTTTTGGGTCGGTTCACATTTTCCTCAGGTATTGTGCCCCTATTTTGGACTTAGGTTGATCATGTGCCTCAAAATTTTCCATTTCCATCTTGACCAAGTCATTCACCCAAGTTTAGGAAGTTTCAAGAATTTGCAAAAAATGTCCTACAAGTTTTCGCCATGCAAAAGCCATGCTATCCTTTGCTGTCAGTGGGTTTCCATTTGTGGATTTCTATTTCAACTTTTTCATTCCTTGTGGCATTTCCCCCTTGCCTTCACACGATGGAATTTCCACATCCTCCTTCCATGTATCGCTTCTCCACACGAACTTCAAGCCAACATCTTCCCTAGGTCATGTTTCCACATTTCCCACCTACCGCACATACTTTGAAGCACTTCAATTAATGATCAGATTTATGGCAAGGAGGTCTATATATATGGGTCATCCACCTATCATTTTCCATATAAAATTTCAAATTCAAGGAGTGAAAGAGGTAGCTACACATGCAAGGAGATTTAAGGACTCAAACTATGGTTATTCTCTTCACACATGCAGACCAAGTACAAGATCAAATATGTTCCAACTTCTGTTGCTATTAAATTTTCTAGGAAATTCCTTATTTGGGTTACCTAGGGCTTGGTGGTACTAGATCTTTATTAAGGTTTTAGTTAATTCCACTGGAGTGTAATGAACATCGTTGCCATTAAATTTAGTGCCCCAACCTATTGATTGTAACAAATTGAGCCTTGAAGAATTTCTAGATGGGAATTTATTGTGAGTTTTTAGACCTCATCCACTAGGTACCATTTTAGACAGTATGAAACTTAGAATTTCCCGCATCCTTCTTTCCCATGGCCAGGTTTGACAATCAGAGATCAATATGGTTCATAGAATCATAAGCTTCTTACGGGTTCTTCCTTGTAGAATTTTTGTTGGTGAAAGTATGCTTAGCCCTAGTTGTTTCTAATGGAAAACCCCTGTCAACATTCTAATGAAACTTCCCTGCGCTTGTGTTTACCTCTTTCCATGCACCTAACACAATAAAAATACAAAGTCAAAGGAAATTATGGGGATTGGCCTATGGGACTTCGCACATGGGTCATCACCCTGCCATGACTATCAATAAAAGCAAAGCCATGGCACCTTCCCACTTGATGTTTTTTGCACCATTCACTTTTGTGAGCATCAAAGTTCAATATCATTAAGTCTTCATATCCCACGGGTCCATTTCTATGAATTTTCATTGTTTGAAATCCGTCTGACTTAAGCAATGGACAATGACAAAACCCTGGCAGCATCCCAACCTATGACTTCCACACTATCCACCTTCATGAGCATTAACCTTAAACCAAATTCTTAAAAATTCTAATTCAAGATGCCACTATAGGTTTTCTCTTTTGGGCCACCATTGGCAGAAAGTTTTCCCTCCTCAATCATTGTTTAATAGCAAGCTATTTGTGGCACCTTGCCTAGTGGCCTCTACACTTCAAATTTTTGCAAATGCCTAAAACAAACCATTGATAACATAAGCATGAAACTAAGAGGTCCTAACATGAAACTTTGGGCTAAAATAAAAAATATCGAAACAAAATGTCTTTGTAGGTTCTATTATGTGGAACATTGCTGTCCTTAAGCTGTTGTCTAGTGGCAAAAACCTGAAAGAGCTCTGCTTCATGACACCCACACTTTGAACTTCCACAATCCACGAGATGATGAAGTTTTCAAGTAGGATGACCAAACATGATTTTCCCCACATGCTAAAAGGGATTTACATGAAAATGAACAAGTAATAATAATTTGGGGGTTTCTCCATGTTGAAATTTGCCTGTGGGTTGTCATGTCTCCAAGGCCATCTCTTATGGAAAAACCTAAACAGTATTCCCATTGCCAACTTTTGCACCATCAATCTTTGCATGAGCTTTAAAGGCCAAATTAACCAAGGGAAATGATGCTAAATGCTCTTATTTTTATATCCCCACATGCCTAATGAGTTTGCATTAAATTTACTCAATGATTTGACATTGTGAAAATTTCTCATCAGAACTCCATTTGTGGAACTTTGTCCTCCTAGAGCCATTTCTAATAGCATTTACCCTGATGAATTTCACTAGGCAAAAACCACACCTCCTAACCTCCAAAATTGAAAACTTCACAAATGAGCATAAAATTATAAAATTTGATGAATGTAATGATCTCTCTAAAGTATGTGGATTCATATAACATAATTTTGGCATGATTTAATTAGTTCATTTCCCTCTTAATTTATCGAAGCACTTACTACACACCTTGTGTGTAGGATTTATGGAATTGGTAGAGAAATCAACAAAGAAAATTGAGAAAGGAAATAATACTGCAAAGGATTCAAGGGGAAAAGAAGTGAAAGCTCAAATGAAGTATGAATTCCACAGAGTCAAGTGTACCTTAAAATCCATTTCAAATTGGGACAAAGTGACCGACATAGTCCTGGGACATGTTAGCATTGATGAATTGAGACAGAGGGTCCTTGTCAGTTCAAGAAATGCAAAGGCCTCGAGGATAAAGAAGAGCAGAATCCTGAAAGAAATAGGTTTTCTCCTACCCGAATCATCCCAAAGCTAGTCTTTGCATGCAAAAAATGTTACCATGCATAGACCAAGACGATAATCATTGTAGCTGAGAGGGTGCTAGCTGATCTAACTCCATGTATATTGGAAAGAAATTTATCATCCCCGTATTTGATAAGATGGAGGAAATAGAGAAAGAATATACCTTGATTGTATGGAAATAAGACCCCACAGATTGCAAGAGAACTATTAATTAGACATGGCTGCTCGACAAGAGGGTTAATGCCAATAAGGTGCCCTAGAAGCTATATAGAAGTGATTTTATGAAAGAGGCCAATGACCTTGTAACATTTCTAAGAAAATTAATGGGTCTTCCCACTTCCTCACTCTTCGAGGAGTGGATGTTCTATTTCATGGAAGAGATCCTCAGAGGACAGGCCAAATTTCACTACACAAAGATCATTAGAGAAAATTTACATATTAAATTTGTTGCAGTGAAGAAGAGTCAGGAGTTCTACATGACCTCCTATGTTGTATAACTTTTGGCCATAAAATTCCCTTATAAAGGATTGGATTGTGTTGGTACCTTGGGACTGAGAAGGGGAAAAATATTTCTTATGATTGCTACTCATAGCTCCCATATAGAAATTACAAGAAGGATTACAGGAGGGTCAACAATTTTTTCATCATGCACATCATTCAGACCTTGTCAGGAGATTATCATAAGAGAATTTCTCACAACACAAAGGAATTTGTAGAAGGCTTCAAGTACTAGTTCATTTAGTTCCCCAAATTTACATACATAAGAGCTGAGGGATTCTTAGGATTCCCATACCAACTACCCTGATATCCCAATGATAGAATAATCTTGTTGGAGCTCACTCAGAAATTGCAAGCTGCCTAAAATTTATTGCATAACAAGCACCATGATGGGGTCCCATACCCTATTGTTTTTGGTCAAGGAGTATATTTGTGCATTGCTGCTCCATGCATAGAATACTAAAAGAAGGATCTCATCGAGTACCACCTAGAACTACATACAGAATGAGGAGGCTTGGACCCTCTTAGAAAATTAAAGAAGCAGGTTGGAAGGTAGTATGTCCATAGACCCCACAGTGAAGATTTCTAGGATAACTATGATGATGGCCATGAGGTCCAAAGGTGTTACTATATGAGAATTACTACTAAATTGGTAAAATACATTAATCTGTATTTGGTCCTTGATCAAGTTGTGGAAGATGATAATGTACTCGATGAGAGATACAATGCTCTATTTAATGTTCCATTATGAGTGATTGATTGGGTAGAGCCAAAAGTCAGGCATCTAGATACCATCACTTGTCCAATGGAACAAAGAACTAGGAAGTGGCTAGATGATCAAATAGCCCAGCTATAGCAACAAGGCATAGAACTGACCTATGGAGAATTGAAGGATGACCTATAAAGTGAGATAGACAGTGGTGTTGCTGTCGGTTCTATGGAAGAAGCTCCCAAGTCCCCACCAATTACAAGGTCAAGGAAAAGAAAGGATGCACCAGAGTGACAACCCAAGCATAAATTATACATTAGAAAATCGGTTAAGGGGCAATGATCACCAAAGAATCCCAAAAGAATGGGAAAATTTGTTCCCTATATGTTGGCCATCCAAAAAGAAGGGTATCCACCCCAGAAGGAGGAAGAAACTAAGAAACCACATTCTCCAACCTATACCACATATGTGTTCCCATCCATCATAGCTACTACACCATCCCCTTTGACTCCTCAATCATTTCCCATGTCATCTCCACCTGCTGTGTACATCTTGATCCACCTAACTTTTACCTCTCTGATGGCACTAGTGGTTGTACTAGATTCTTCTTCTTCCACCACTTTCTCACAATCATCTTCCTTGCTCCCACCTCCATTTCCAACTATCTCTACCCTACCACCTTCTTTGCCTACAACCTCTATGGAACCCTTTACCTTGCTAGAGACCATTGTCTCATATTTGTAAAATTTTCCACCCAAATTCTCTAAGGTTATTCTAAATCCCCAAGTTAAACTGCTTATCGCCCAACTTGTTGCTACATTTACCCTCTCTCCACTTCCTATTGAGCCACCTAAAATGGAGGCTATCATGTAAATATTTGAGGAGATGGAGAGGCTAAGCAAGGAACAACCCAAAGAAGTAGGGCATAAGGGATCAAGGAGGCCAGCAAGTGGCAATTTTATGAGGGGTATGTATTGGCTGACTTTCAACCCTGTACCAGATGAAACAAAAAAGATTTTAAAGGATCTCAACTTTTCCACCAATATAAATTATGATTTACTTGAATTTAATAAATAATTATTATTAATTTTCTATTTGAATTACGCATTCAAAGTCCTGACCTTATAGGCTAATTTTGGAAACATCTAGTAGTTTTCAAACAAGATCACAGATGCTTTTAATCCAAAGACATGCATTCTAAAATCTCTTTATGCTTCCAGATACCCAGGATTAAAAAGAAAAATGAATTCTGATGTTTTGACCTGCTAAGGTGGTTAGATATGAGTTTTTACATTTTGCACCTAGAATAAAAATTCTAAATTAATTCATTTACTTGGAAAAAAATCACAAAAAATATGCACTCCTGACATGAGTCCTTTACCAGTGAGACACTTAAAATCTATAAAAAACATTATCATTTTATTATGGTTAGGTGTGGTCGAGTGATAACCTACTTATTTTTTCCCAAAATTTAGCTAATCTCTGTATTGAAATTTCCAATTTCACCAAAATAGTTTTTTTTTTTTTTCTTTTAGTATCAGTTCCTAGTAGTTTAGAAACTACATTGAATTTTCTATAGACTCTATTCTTACATATTTTTGAAATAATATAGATAACTTATTCAAATTTTTATGTCAAGTTTCATAATTTTGATTTTTTTGAAATTTTTTGCCACTTAAGGGCCTCTTTTTTCCATGATGATCCTGCACATACCTAGTAGATGTTGTTGAAGATCCCGAGGACTTTGACCGTGATGATTATTATCAACATGTCAATTAGGTCCTCTTGATTGATCTTGATGAAGTAGACTTAGATGAAGAAGGGAAGCAAATGCCTAAAGATGGAGAAATGAGAAAATTTGACACCTATTATGATGTCAAGACTTTAGATCAAGAGCTTGAGGGTGAGAATCCTAAGGGACACGATGATAAAGAAGCAATCCTAGAGGATCACCACTCCAAGGAAAGGAGAAATAGCATAGAATTTGATATGGATAAAATTGATGAATCTTCAAAAGATAGAAAAGATAGGGACCTACAAAATGAAGAACTACCTCCATAGGGAGAGCAAGATAAGAAGAAATAGAATACAAAAAAAAGAATGAACTTGACCAAGAAGTTATGGTTGAGCATGTAAAAAGTGAAAAGACAACCCAAGAAGAAGATACTACTAAGAAGAATATAAAATTTGTTGAGCACAATAAGGAAAAGGTAATAACACTAGAAGAGGAGAAAATTAAAGGAGAAGAAAACATCGAAGATGCTCCTAGGTGTGAAGAGGAAGAACCTTCAAAGGATCAGGAGAAAGTGGAAAATAATGAATTTGACATTACATCCCCTAACCATAAAGAAAAGGTTCCTTCATGGCTATATCAACAATTGAAGAGGAAAGCTCATGTGCTCGTAGACCCTAAAGCCTGTCTAGGAGCCCAAAATTGATGTATAATTCTGGCGAAGTTGTCAACTTAATAGATGAAACGACTAATCCAACAAGGCGAGGAGCTTAAAAGCGCAGTTTGCAAATTAACCACCAAATATTGCCAAAGTGGACCATAGCCAGGCGAAATGAAGCCCAATGTGGAATCACCAAAGGTCGTCGGGCCAAAAAGAAGTCAATAAAATAGAAAAGATGCAGCGGAACCAGGCTAACTGTCACATGACTGGTCTGCGTCATGTGAAACATAAACCATTATGCCGCATTTATTAGGTAACTAATTTATCCGGCAAAGGCAGAAGTTGAGAAAGGAAGCAGATTCGACCCGCACAAGATTGTGTACCCGTAAGCGATACAAAGATGAAATTACCTAAAAGTGTTTTGGAAAAGGTGTTGGCTCTACCCAAAGAGGACCACTGGCTACTAGATACATGGCTGGTTAATTGTGAATTCAGAAAATGGATCCTTGAAAATTATTTGATTGAATTAGTTGTTATCTGTGAGTGTATTGCTGCTCACTTGGTTGAGGTTGATAGCCTCTTAAAGTTGGTAATTGTAACATACTAACCCTTTAATGAGGTAAAATTTCTAATTTTTCATTGCACGAGTAAATAAACTAACAAGCCTTTGTAATAAAAAAAGTATTTTTCTTTATTGATAATTTCCAATCAAGATGCATAAGATATTACATGAATTCCTTTTCATTTCCTAAAATACATTAATGTAAGAAAGCATACATTTACATACATAGCTCAATGATATTTTGAACAAATAGCTATAAGACAGTCCAGAATCCTTGCTTTCAAATCCTAGTTCTTCTATCACCTATTGCAGAGGAGAAGCATCACTCAAGTGCTTTTACACCAACCACAGACTCATAATATGATCCATGCACATCTATCATTCGATAGATGGCCCTTAAATTCGATGAAGAGATTCGTAGACTAACTCATAATGGAAACCAACTGAGCATAGTGATGTTTCCTACATAAATAGATCCTTTTAATACCATGATGCGGAGTGGGCAAGGAAGGAAACACTCTAAACTTATGCTTCTCTCAAATACTCTTAGTGAACTCTTCAATTCCACTAGTCCTTCATGGAGACAACCCAACCACCCAACAAGGGTTCTCACAACTAGATATAGCCAGGGACTTTTAAATGATTAGAACACCATTGACATGACCAAAGAAGACCAACAAACATGATTTTCCACTTAGGAACAACCATCCATCCACTGCTCCAATATTAGGCTATGCATTCCTCTTAGCCCTATCCAATTGGGACAGTCGAAACAAAATTTTAATAAGAGTAGTAACTAGAAAAAAGACACTAGTTTTAGAAACCTCACAAGGACCCCTAAAATTCCTCAAAACACCAAGACATGACAACAAAAAGAAAACCACAATGGACTAAACTTCAATGCCACAAGGAGGCCTAATTTGGCTACACAATGCAAGAACCTGAGCATCTTGGCACACTCCCACACCCCCAAGCCATAAAAAGTTTCCTAAAACTTTATCAAACACATTTAAACATTCCAAAACATCCTCATTACAACAACACCCACAAAACTTGCAAAATTCAGACTTTTGCTTACAATTCTAGGCCTGTCACATAGAGATACCAGGCCTAGGGAATCAAAGATCTTCCTCCAAAATTCATGTCATCCTCCAAGACCTTTTTAATCTTAAAATAAACATTAAAAACTTCCACTCCACCTAGATTTAGCATTTTTTACATGGTGGAATTGGAAGATACAAACTTTTTTATCTCAAAACCCTAGTTTTTGAGGGTTTCAGACCCACTTCCAGAAAATTAGAGATATCTTTCTTGTTTGTTTATGAAATTATGCCAAACCACTGCCAAAATAAAGGTAAATTGTCCCTCTTTCAGACCATGTATGTTTGGAGCCTGTATAATGATGTGATAGGGTGTACCAAATAAGTTAGCAAAGAAAAAGAAAAACACAAAAAATAACAAAAAAACAGAGTTAGCTTGTATTCAAATCCTCCAAAAATCTTTCAACAACCTCTCCTTGGCCACAAAGAGGATTTTTAAGCATGAAAGCACAACTACCAATGGTCCTCAACTGATTTTTGAATGAGAAGATCTTTAGGCATGTGCTTTACAAGTTTAGTTTGAAGAAAATTACATAAAAGCATTACTTGGATACACCAAATTTACATGGAATCTTGACTTGACACCTAATAAAACCTAACACAACCTATTACAAACCTTTAAATGGTCTATTGGACCTTATTACATCATGAAATCATTGGAAAATAAAGAAAAAACATAACAAAAGCCTCATGGAGGCATTATGACCCCAAGGTTTCCCCGCATGATACACTTGGGGTGGAAAAAATCTCAAGTACCACCTAAGATCAGTTGTTGCAGAGAAGTTCCATGATGTTTGATGTCCTATTCACTCATCCAAATTGCATCTTGAGGTGGAAGACCCTGACATTTAACCATATATTCATTATATACCTTGTTTCTTGTCCATTTACCTCCTTAGTGTCTAGGATTACTTCAAGTTTCAAAGGTTCAAATGGTGGAAGGTCCTGCACCCAATCTTCATTAGCTTCTATATGTACACCTACATCCAAAGGTCCCTTAAAGGGGTACGAGTCAGCCACATTAAATATGGGGGAGATAACCACTCTAGGAGGGAGTGCTATCTCATAGGGATTTTTCCCAAATTTATGAATTATCTTGCAAGGGCCTATTTTCTTCATTTGGAGCTTTGTATATCTACCCTTAGGCAACCTTTCTTTCTTCAAATATGCAAAAACGAAATCTCCCACCTTACACTAAACATTTCTCCTCTTCAAATCTTCCCTCTCTTAGTATTTTTCCACACTCTTCTTTAGACTCTCCTTCACTTGATCATGGATGGATTTCATTGCAGTGGAAAAGTTCTCCTTATGCACTCCTCTTCTCCATTCCCTTCAAATCTCTCAACTCAAATATTCCCCTAGGGTTAATTCCATACACCACCTCAAAGGGATTTTTTCCTATGCTCCTATTTATGGAATCATTATAAGCATATTCTACTTGGGACAACACCAAATCCCATTGAAGACCATGTTGTTTTGTTAAGCAACTGAACAAGTTACCAAGTGATCTATTGACCACCTTTGTTTTTCCATCCCTTTGAGGATGGTAGGTAGAACTATATTTCAAATTAGTCCCCAAATTTCACCATAAGGTCCTCCAAAAATGACCTATGAACTTGGAATCGCTATTTGATACAATACTCATAGGAATGCCATGAATTCTCACAACCTCTTTGAAAAACATACCTGTAATGCTAGAACCATCACTAGTGCACTTACAAGGAATAAAATGGGCCATTTTGTTGAATCTATCAACCACTACAAAAACACTATCAACTCCCCTTTGTGTCTTAGGTAGTCCTAAGAAAAAATCCATACTTATGCTTTCCCAAGGTCTATTTGGGATTGGTAGAGGTTGGTAAAGACCAACATTTGAAGTAGTTCCTTTTTCTCTTTGACATATGGTGCAAGTTTCCACAAAATTCCTTACATCCACCTACATTTTAGGCCAAAAGTAAAACCTCCTAACCTGCTCTAAGATTTTTTCAAGTCCAAAGTTCCCTCCAAGACTCCTACTATTCTTTTCTTTTATCAAATTCTCCCGCATAAGCTTGGGTATTTCGCGTAAGTGGTAGAATGAGGAAAACAAGTTAAACAATGCATCTACACTTCTAAATAGGACATTGCATCTAAGATTTAAAGAATTTAAACTAATTTAAACTACAAATCTTCATAAATCTATCCTATTGCTCTCTAACTCTAAAGATTTCTCTAATCTACTTAGCTCTCATATTTAGAAGCTAATTAAACTATTGAAATGACACTTAGAGAATGAGAATTAAGCTATTCTATTCTAATATGATTAACTATGCAAAATTCTATTTATGTAATAAAATGACCATGTTGCAAATGCTTTGGATGCTTGATTGCTGCTTGATGGATGATGGATGGATGCTTGAATGCTTGATTGCTTGGATGCTTGAATGCTTTGGAAACCTGTAGAGTAAGATTACTTAAGTTGGGATCCATTTCTTGTAGCCCAAGAGCTATATTTATAGCTTTCACGGCAGCACAATTGCACAGGGATACAGGATGAGGGGCTGTGATCCCATCTGGAGAATTCAAAGGCATGGGATGAGAAGATGGAACTGATCATGGAGAATCGTTTCTCCCCATGAAAACACGAGGCAAGATAAGAGGGGCTGGTGGGTGGAAGGGTTGTTGAGAAGGAGAATTTCTGCGGTTTGTTCACGAAGCTTTTTCGAGTGAATGGCGGTCGCGATTAATTTAGATTTGGAAAAAAAAATTTATTGGTGGTAGATAGTGGTAGGGTACATGCATAAATTTAAATATTTTTATTTATTTAAATTTAGCAAAAGAGGAATAAATAATTTAATAAATCAAACTATAGGGTTTGTTTATTAATTTAAAAGGAGAATGATAATTAAATAAAAGATTTTTAGAGATCTTTATTTAATTAAGAAGAAATGTGACTTAAATAACACAAATTATTCAAATTGTGTATTTAATTTATGATAGAAATATAAAAGAAGTAATAATGATAATTAATTAAATAAAACAAAGTTTTTAATTTTGTTTATTTAATTAAGAGAGGAATAATATGATGAAAATAGTAGCAATTAAATGCGTCGGTCATTATTATGAAATAGATAATATTGTTAAGACAAAGTCAGTATTCATTCTCAGTGAGTCACCCATTTTGCTCCTCTTTTGAAGTGATGTGTTTCGCATTTGCTTCCCGAGAATGATTTTTCCTCATTTTGCCCGGTATTGGCGAAAGAGTTTTTTGGGAATGTACCCCGGTTTTACCCCAAATGTTGAATTTGATATGATAGCGATATATGCCTGCGAATAAATTGATGAATTTTGGATTTGATGATGATTTGATGATAGAGAAATGATTTATCTCCTGATAAAGAAATATTGATTCCTCCATTTGATTATGATGATGATTGATGATCACGTCAGCTAATTGTTGATCCTGATAGATTAGAAGATTATTGATCTCATGATACGTGAGATTCAATGATAGATTGATTGATAATTGACCTCATGATAGGTGAGGATCAATGATAGATTGATGATTGATTAACCTCATGATAGGTGAGGTTGAATGATAGATTGATGATCACAAGATTTGAACAAAGCTGATTAGATTTGATTGATTGATAGACTTATTGATTGATGTTGATTGATTTGATAAGATTGCTGATTTGTGATTTGACTTCACTAATTGATTGATATGCCCCAGTATAAGATCGATTAATGTACTAGGACTTGATGATGCAAAATGATGAATAGAATAGGGGATGGGATGAGGAAGAGATAATGAAAGGAGAAGATGAAAAGTAAGTAAGCACAAATGGATTCAAGGATAAACGTGATGTTTCCCCGGTCAAGTTGCAAGCCAAGATTGATTGATGATGATGATAAGAGTGTTGTTGATGAGGGAAGGATACATCCTGAAGGAACACAAAATGATAGGGAAGGATACATCCTGATGATGATGATGATGATGATGATTGGATAAAGGTTTGTAACAAGGTTGGGAACAAAACCAAGGATGTGATTAAATGATTTGTGCTAGAATTAATAGATTAAGATTGGATGGAATTTGAGATGACTGAAATGAAAGAAAATGATTAAGAAAGAGATGATATCCTAAGAAATATTGAAGAGATGGTGATATGATGTAGAGAGGGAATACGTGTAGCTTTTGAGATTGAAATTTGGTAGCTTTTGAAACAATCTATAAATGCATATGCAAGACTAATATGGATGCAATCAATTTTAACCATGCAATTCTAAGTGTCATTTCAATAATCTTTTGATTTTTCTTTGTATCATCACTGAGCTTTTAAAATGTTGAAAGTGAATACAAGCATCAATGATATGAGATAGACCAATGATGACCTGAATACTTCTTTCATGATTTTTGATATTGCAAGCAAACACAAGCATCAAGGTATAATTAAACCGAGATGACCTGAGCATTTCTTGCGTAAACAGACAAGAATTAATCATTTTCTTAAGTGAATCAGAATGTCATCCATGATACTTGGTAGAGCACTTCCCGCGACAATTCACAAAATAATAATGACTAACTCACAAATAGCAAACAAAGATAAGTATCATTCTCCTCCCTTGCTTCTCTAGTTCAATACATCATCGAGTAGCTCCAAAGAAATGATAAGCCAATGATAAAAAGAAAAGTACAACAATTCAAAATCTACTTAAAGTATTTTCAAATCATTATTCAGATTAGATCATCCATGTTGAAGTTGTGTGCTGATGTTTGCATGATATTCTCAGACGTTTGACCAAATGATGTAACCTAAAGACCTATCCTAGGGGTCTCGGGGACTGATCAAAGATTAGTCTTGCCTATGTTATACACGCAGAGACCACGTAGTTTGACTAACACAAACTCCACTTTCAATTGATGTAGACTCTATTTTTGTGTTTTCAATTTTATGAATGTTTTTGCATGGATTTTCTGATTTTCTGATGTGTTTGGATTTTGATTTTCTGATGTTTTTGAATTTTGATTTTCTGATGTTTTTGGATTTTGATGAATTTTCTGATGTTTTTGGATTTTGATTTTCTGATGTTTTTGGATTTTGATGAATTTTCTGATGTTTTTGGATTTTTAAGATATTTGATTTGGAATGAGATGGTATGACCGATTGAAGGAACAAGATGAACCACAATAGAGGTAATGTAACCATGGATAAATGATAGATCAAAATAAAAGTCACTGCAAAACATGTCACACAAGCAACATATCTCTTGTTGAAAGATGACAATAGTTGATTGATTAATATGCCAAGAATGATTGATTCCATAAGGCATGATGATGATAAGTACTTAGGAGTACTGATATCCTCTAAGATTGATGATTGTTGATGATTGATTGACAAAAGATATGAGGATTGGATAATGTTTTACAGCTAGGCTCAAATATGATTTGCATGATAAGATTCAAGGTTGCAAAGGGGCATGATGACATGGATTTTGATAAGCTAAGAGATATGGAATGGAAGAATGTGAGGATAATGATAATGAATAAGATGATCAAGATCAACTAGACAAGATATAGACACAAGGACTAAGTACTTTGCCCCCATTCCTCATCAAGACCAAGGATGAAAAGAAAGGATGTATCTACTAAGAATGATAGAATATGGATGAGATGAAAGATATGGTACGAAAGATATGGATAAAGCATATATGATGTTCAAGAAGATTCTTAACCTTATCAAGATCAAAAGTGGAAATGTAAGGAATGAGCGTAGAAAGGATAATGACCATGAATGATAAGATGGATGAGGCTTGCCCCTAAGTGTAGAGTGCAAGAGGAATATGTAAGATAGGATATGGATGATAGGGAGATGGAGGAAGGACTTTAACATTGAGTTTCACAACCAATTATCCCTTTAATTAACCATGGAAATAGGGATTAGACTCATAAATGCTGGTAGATTAATGGTATGATGGAAGAGACTAAGGATTTATGCAAAGGTTTGGATTAACGGGGAATGATGGGGGATGAATGTTGGATAATGGATAGATGGAAAGTATGACAAGCTCAACATTGGCACAAACCTTGAAGGATGGTGGAGTGATGTAGGAAGAATGGATTTGGAAAGTGATAGGTTATTATATGGAAGATTGGAGGAAGCTTTTGGATAAGCGAATTTGGATGCCAATTTTGATTTTATTGCTTCTATGAGACTTTTAGGAATCCACATGCTTTTTGACTTTGATATTTGCTTAGTGGGACTTTGTGGCCTTGAAAATTTTTCATTTATGGACCTTTATGGTCTTTGAAATTCCTTTTCTTTGATGGGCCTTTGTGGCCTTTTGAATTCTTTTGATTTATGGACCTTTGTAGTCTTTGAAGAGAATTTCCTTTTGCTTTGATGAGCCTTTGTGGCCTTTTGAAATTTCCTTTTGATTTATGGACCTTTGTGGTCTTGGAAATTTTTCCTTTTTCTTTGATGGGACTTTGTGGCCTTTTTTATTTTTCTTTTGATTTTGGATCAAATTTTCTTTTATTTTTGCATGCCTCTTGGAGGAGACATGTTGATCCTTTTTTACATGTGGATTTTGATATAGAAGCATTTGACATTTAGCACCCAAATTGCTTCCAAGAGCAATGGGAGGGTGGATTGAGATGAATGGTATGGAGGTATTATGGATGAGTGAATGTGGGTAGAATTTTGAAAGGGCATCAAAGATGTGTGCCTTTGTTGTTCTTGAGGAATAGGATATGGATCTAGGATAGATGGAGATTTTGATGGACTAGGATGAGGACCTAGGATAGTTGGA
>VDFB02191563.1:0-28828 GCA_007258455.2 Sequoia sempervirens
AAGCCTAAGGATGGGTTTTTACCTTCGTCTTCATGTAAAACCCTAGTGTCAATCTTACACCTTGGATGGGATCTATTTTCCCGTTACTTTTTGGGAAGGCTTTAAAACGACTTAAGCCCCATCGCTTCATACGTCTAGGCTGGGCCCCCTTTTGTTTTATTGTTTTATTTCCTTCGCCTGACTTTATTTTTCCTAAGTCTTTTGTTGGTCTCATGTTCCCTCGTTAAAACAATTTATGTCATTTTTTTTCGTCGACCTAGTGATGTCCCCTTATTCCTTTATGGGAGAGGGCCCATTAGTCATGCAGACTAACTTTCTCAGCATGTAGCAATTGACTGGAATATCGTAGAACCTTCATTTTTTTTTTGAAATGTAGACTGGTCTCTTATTTATCTATATCTAAGGTTTGGAGGCGCGACTCATCATGCAACTCCCCACATCAGCAGATCTTTTGAGAAGTGTCTAAAATTTGACTTATTAAAGGTTCGACCAAAACTTAATCATGGAACCCCCAATAGTTGAACCAAAAAAATATCATTTGTTGCTTGTAGAATATGATATTTTTATTTAAATTAAAATTAATATACAACCTAAGTAGTGGACTGACCTTTGTTATTCCATAAATCTTTGATATCTCTGTTCTTTTGGACTGTGGTTGGAACTGTGCAATTTGTTGTAAAAGCCGATTTGAAAAATAATTGTATTGAACAAAAATGGACCAATAGTTGAACACTAAAACTTTGAAAATCCTTGACATTTAATGGGAAAATACATGTTATTTATTGTGCCCACCTTTTTATATTTGTGATAGGACAAACTATTAATATAAATTATCAATCGCGTGTAGTGATGGAACTTCAAATTTTGTTCCTAATGTTTCACTCATGCCACACGCCTTATGTCATTGATAACTCATGGTGTTGGAAAATTTCTTAGGGCTAGTGTTTTAGCTTTGTCTTCATCTTAAACCCTTGTGTTTACCTAATGCCTTGGTCGGGATCTATTTCGCCGTTACCTTTTTTTGAAGGGTTTTAAAAACATCTTATGCCCCATCGTTCCATCTAGGCCTGGTCCCTTTGGTCTTAATATTTTATTTCCTCTGCAGGTTTTATTTTCCTAAGTCCTAGTTGGCCCTAAGTTGAACAGTTTTAAAAAAACTTATGTCGTTGTTTTCCATCCGCCTAGTAATGTCCGCTTGCCCTTTAATGAATTTTTTATTTTTCTGAAGGATGAAATTCTCGCTACCATCAATCAAAATGCCTTCAAGATCAACAGTTTCTCGCCATCCCGTGATCAAGAATTGTAGGATGGCGATATCGCGGGTGAGTGACATGTGTCCCATCTAGGGGATCAAATTTGTGCAACTATTCATCAACTTTCCTTTGATCTGAGTCGTTCCTCACCATCCCACGATGGTGCTTTGGTTGATTGCGAAATCACGGGCGGGTGCCACGTGGACTGTACAAGGTGGGGCCTGAGGAAATTTTTGTGCTATATATTTTAAATGTTTCATTGCTTCCAAAGCAAAACATTTAAAATGAAATATTTGACAAGGTCGGGGGGAAATTCATTAAAAATGAGCAAAAGCAGAGAAATTAGGGCAACTAGTCAAGTCAAGAGTAGGCTACATAGCATACAAAATGGTATGCCCATCCATGGCCTGCCTGCCTCTAATGGTTTGTCAACTGTCAGAATGATAGGACCCATCCCGTGCCATCGCCAGCAGCTTGCCTTCCGTGCAGAAAATAACCTAATTCATAACCCTCACATTTTTTATTTTCGAGCCAGCAGCTTGCCTTCTGTGCAGAAAATAACCTAATTCATAACCCTCACATTTTTTATTTTCGAGCCCACATATAGCAGTTAAACTTTTATATATGTTTTGTTTAATATATTTAAAAAATATTTTATAAATTATTTATAAAATATTTATAATATAAAATATTTTTTTAATATATTAAACAAATATATATATAAACTCTTTAATATTTTTTATTAGTGATTTTAATGGTATATTAAAAAAAAAATCATATTTTGATAGTTGAATACATTCAAAATATTTCTAGTATATTTCTAATTTAAAAAATATATTGTTTAATTTTTTAAATATATAATTTTTTTTCAAAAATATATTTTTATTTTATTTTAAATATATTATACATACAAAGTTGCATAATCAATAATAGATAATAGATTTTGGTGAATATATCTAGATATGTTAATATGCTTGAAAACTAATTTTAATTAAAAACTTACTGTATTTAAAGGTAGGATTTTTAGTGTAAAATTAACATTAAATTATTTAGCATTTGAAATAGAAATTTAAATATTATATTATAATGGTTTATAATTTACTTATATAGTATTTTTGGATAATAGAAACAATTTTTGATTGATTTAATATTTTTCTAAGCTCATTATTAGATTTAAATCTTATAAATATAATTATATATGCTTTAATCAATATTATAATTTAAAAATAATAATGAACATCTTAGATTTTAGTATAACTTAACTATTAAAAATTTAATGTGTAAGTTTATAAAATATAATATATATTTTTTTAAATAAAGATTATATTTAAAGATCCATAAAATTATCTTTTTAACTATGAAATTAATATGATTAATTTCATTTATAATTTTATCTTATCTTATCTTTTTAACAATTTTTGGTATCCTACATAATTTGTTTTCTATAAGTATCATGTTGTATACTCTTTATATGGAAGGTAGTGTTTTTCATGGAGCTTAATAAGTTTTAATATTTTTAGTCATTTTAAAGATTTTTTATGTTTTTATAAAGATAGGTATATTTAGACTTTTGATGGCTTATGTACAATTATGCATATTCTTTTATTTATTATATTTTTCGCAATATCATGTTATTCTTGATTAATCACATTATTTGTTTTGTTGAAAAATATTTTATCTTTACTTTACATCTATGATAATTTCAAAATTATCAAAATTATAAATTATAAATAAAAACTCATTTTTATTAATCTAATCTTGAAGTAGGTCCTAATCTTTTGTAGATTAATAACTATCTAAATAGCTATTTCTTCCCTTTATTTCTATAAATGTGTCTCATGTCATTATTGAAATTTATGAGATCTGTATGTAATTCTTAGCACAACACTCTTAGAGATTAGGATTTATTTTCACATTTATCTATTTTCTTATTGTTCCTATTAGTGGCTAATTAAATCTTCATTGAAAACCTACAAAGAGCTTGGGTCCTTCAATCTCAAAGCTTGTCTAATTTCTTGATGAGAATCATTAACATTGATTCCCAATATTGTGCTCCTTGCATGATACATATATAAAATGCACTTGGTAATTTAGTATGTGGTTGAAATATTAAAGAGTAACAACAAATGGTTCTTTTCATTTTTGGCACATGATTGACCATTTTTACTATGTTAAATTTTTATTTTCACTTTTATTTTTATGGTTTTCATGTTGTCAAATTTTCATACATTTCTTAGTCTTTTTAAATAAATAAATGAAGGTTCTATTAGTGTCCCCAATCTTGCTAAAAATCATTTATAGAGAGAGTACAATATATAAACTATTAATTATAGAGTATAACAACAAAATGAATTTAAAAACTACTACATACAAACAAGGTTTAGAATAATTCAAAATAGAGATACCATTCTCCTACAAATCAAGAGAATAAATTCTCATACATTGTTTCTATAATGAATTTAGAGAATAAATTATAAGATTTAAATTCAATAATGAATTTAGAAAATATTAAATCAATCAAAATTGTTTCTATTATCTAAAATATTATATAAGTAAATTATAAAATATTATAATATAATATTTAAATTTTCTATTTCAAATGTTAAATTTTTATAATTAAAAACTTACCTTTTAATGATGTTAGTAAGTTTTTTAATTAAAATTAGTTTTTCAAGCATATTAACATGCCTGAATATATTCACCAAAATCTATTATCTATTATTGATTATGTAATTTTGTATGTATAATATATTTTTAAAAAATAAAAATATATTTTTTGAAAAAATATATATATTTAAAAATTAAACAATATATTTTTTAAATTAGAAATATATTAGAAATATTTTGAATGTATTCAACTATAAAAATATGATTTTTTTTTTTAAATAACTAGCATTTTATTTAAAGAATTTATATTAAGAAAACTTTAAAATTTGAAGATTTACCTAAAATTTTATACATTAAAGATTTAAAATTTTATTCTAAAAAAATTAAACAAACATTCAAATTTATATTCATTTTATATTAAAAAAGTTTAAAATTTAAAGATTTACCAAAAAATTATACATTAAATATTTAAAACTTTGTTATAAGAATTTGAACATCAAATCGAATTTAAAAATTATAAATAAAAAAATTATATTTCTCAAAATTTCTAATATTAATTTTTATTAAAGATTTCAAAATTTTAATATCTATGACAATTTAATAGAAACAAATATTTTGAAAATTTAAATATTTTTATATTAAATATTTATATGTGTTTTACTTTAAAATAAAACTTTAATTTTTTATTAAATTTTATTAATATTTTAAGATTTTAATAATTAAATATTGAAATTTTTACATGAAGAAATTAAAAAAATATAATATATATTTAATAAAAATAAAATTAAAATATAATCTTATTTTTTAAAATAAATGTTAAATTTTTATATTTAAAATGTTTTAAATTATTATGAAATGCCATAGTTAGCTAAAAGATGACAGGGCTTTCATCTATAGTCTTCCAACAAGTAGTAATTTGACTATTATTTTTATTAAATGCTGACAGTTTGCACGACATCTTCCATGGAGTCTGACAGCGAGAAAATCAAGAAACTGTGGGAGATATATGTTATGCATCCATGCATGAGGTTGGGTGCATTCCTAGGGCTGGATAGCCAGTGCCTGGGTGGGCTCCCCCTACCTCCTTTCTTTTCTCATCCCTGCACTGATTTGTTAGGAGAGCCAGCTAGGAGTTGAGGTGGCGAAAAGGAAGGGGCTATGGGGGACATAGGTGGGTGTGACTAGGAGATTGGTCACGTGATGGAGGCAACAATTTTCTTCAGAGAGCTCGAGGATGCCATAGGCATCATTCCCTGAAGGTAGTTTCATGCATATTAAACGTGGCACGTGTGGAGGGAAGTCATTTGGGTTCCATAGGCTTCTTTGGCCTCGTGGATATCATTAAAAATTTTCATTTCATTCCATTTCATATTGGTTGGTGGCGACTTTAGTGGTAGACATTTGCAAAAAAAATTATTTGTTCTGGCGGTGGTGTTCATGGTGAAGCGATCTCTCTTTGTCATTGAAGTCTTCGTGGATGGCCTGGAGAAGTTTGAAGCGGACACGCCAATCTCTCTGAAATCTTTGGCTAGACAAGCCTCCTTCAAAGAAGTTAAAGACCAACGACTGAAGCGGATTCTCTTAAACAAGGACCCGTTAGTTCTGGTGGAGACCAAAATGATCCTGGGAGCTGGTCATTTGGCTAACAAGGAGCTCGGTAGGGACAATCTACACATCTCCTCTCGATTTTTGGCATCTCTTCTGGACAATGGTGAGTCCAAGGTTGTGGCTAAACTGTTGTTGGTTAAGATGTTTCACAAGGATCTAGTGGGAGGGGTAAATGAAGTGTTGAGTTTTGTGGTGGAGGGCAGAGGCATCCCAAGACTAAGTGACTTTGCAGCTATTCGAGGTTTAGATGAGGTTGTAAAGATTTTCTCATTCCTTCTTGACTTGAGTGGTTTGGTGTTGAGCAAACATAGAATGGTGGCGGCGGTGGCCATTCAATTCCTAAAGAAATTCTTCGGCCTGATGGTTGTGGGTGATGTCGAGTGGGTAAAAGTCTTTGAAGATTTTGTTTTTTTAAATAATTTCCTGTGAATGCCTTGTATAGTTGTTAGTTCTAATAGTTTTTAGAGTTTATCTCTATGGTCCAATGGCATCTTTCAGTCCCGGAGTTTATAAATTTGATCTCTAATGGCTAGTTGGGAGTTTTGGGTGACTGGGGATTCATATGTTTAGTGTCGGGGCTGAACCCTTATGGAATTTTGAGTTGGTAGTTGGCTTGGATGGTGGGGTGGTGGTTTCTGGATGGAGGGGTCTCCCTGTCTTTGGCTGGTTGGGTTTCGTTTTGACCATCTTCGAGGTGGTTTTTGGTAGTGGCGGTTGGGATGGGTTTGCTGGTAATCAATGGTGGAAGCTTTCCTACATTTGCAGACGGTTGTACCCTTTTTAATCTAATATATAAATCAATCTTGCAAATAAAAAAAAATTCAATTTTTAATCAATTTTTTAGTTTAAATTCTATAAAATATTCAATTAATTAGTTGTATTGTTTGTTATTGTTTAAATTATGATGCCATTGGTTTTTATTTTACGATTATAAATAAGGTTTTTATTTTAGGTAATGCATAAACAATAATGTGATCATCTTAGATCTAAAACATAAATCAAAAGGTATAGATATATAATTTTCAAAATTACATCTATATTTGATCTTTAATTAAAACATAAACTAATATAATTTAATTAACCCCAATCTAAATCCCAGCCCTACTATTAACCCCAATCTTAAGCCTAACAATAACCCTAAGTGAACACTTATCCTGATTTAGCCCAAACCCTAACCTTAACCCTAACCCTAATTGAACCCTAACCCTAATTAAACTCTAGCCCTGATTGAAATCTAACCCTAATTAAACTCTAGCCCTAATTGAACCCCAACCCTAACCTAAACCCTATTTGTTCCTAACCCTAGTATCTCACAAATATAGGATTGAGACCTTTCCAACTCTGGTAAACCTTATTGGATAATGATAAAAGCTACTTTATCTTTCATTAAGGTAGAATTTTTTTGTTATACAACATGCCCCTTGAAAATGGTTAGTGGTATTGTGGAAGATGTGATAAAACTTTCCCTGAATGTGATTATAAATATATACTTCAATGCAAACTGCAAGACCATACTTCATTCACTTGGATTACAACTTTTGAAGAAGTGGTAGAAGAAATTATGGATGTAACAACAAAAGAATTGAACATTTTGAAGCATGAAAAACAAGATGATGTTAAGTTTTCACACATTATACAAAAGGTCCTTTTCAACAACTACATATTTAAACTTCAAGTGAAAAAAGAGACCTATAATGATGGACAAAGGATTAAATGCACAGTCATAAAAACAACAAAGTTTGATTATTCATCTAAGAGCAAAGCTTTATTAGACTCAATTGCAAAGCTATAGGTTTCATAACATTCAAATGCTTGAATGTATATAATGTTAACAATGTATTCAAACATTTGAAAAAAAAAATAGTGGATATATCTAAGTTAGTATTTTAAATTTGAATGTGTACCCTTATATATGGCAATTGAGATAAACAATGACACAAACAATAATGAAATCAAATTGATTGCTTTCCAAATTCATATTCATGAAAATGTAAGCATTTTTTCAAGTCAATAGGCATCTTGATAAAGATAACTCTCGGCATGTTTTACATATATTATTAATTAATATAGGTATGCTAGTTAATTAAATTATTAACTATATTTTATTTGTATTATATATTGAATTGTTAAAAGATGTAAAAATCTTAAAACTAAATATATAGGAAAATGGTTAAAAAATTACATATTTTTCAAAAATAAAATATAGTGTGTAATTTAAAATACAAATATATAATTCTTATAATATTTATATTATTATTTATTGAATATTTTATAGAATTTAAACTAAAAAATTAGCCTCCCCTCTCTACATATATCTCCCTCTTCCCCATCTTCTATCTCTCCCTCTACATATCTCTCTCCCTTTCTCCCTCCCTCTCTCTATCTCTCCCCATCTCTCCCTTATCTCTTGCTCCCTCCCTATACCCATATCTATCTTCATATCTCAACCTATTTGTCCCTTTATCTTCCCATATATCTCTGTATCTATGTTTTCTCTTCCCATTTATCTATCTCTCCCTCTCTCTTTCTCTCTCTCTTCTCCCTATTTCTATCTCCTCTCCATCTCTATTTTCTTTCTCTACTTATCTCTCTCTCTCTCCCCTCTCTCTATATCTCCTTATATCTCTATCTTGCCATCTCTCTCTCTATATATATATATATATTCCCCCCTCTATCTCCCTATCTCTATATATTTATTTCTCCCTCTATCTCTCTCTATATCTCTATCTATTTTTATCCCTTTTCCTCTCTCATTCTATATTCATCTCTACCTCTATCTATAGGGAGAGATACAAAGGTGAAGCATTGGACCTTCCCAAAGATCCACCAATCTCAACACTACTCCCAACTATTTTGAGCATTTAAGTACATATTGTATGCTAGATTAGGAGGCATGTGTCAAAGCTCATATTTATTGATGCAAAATGGGTCCAAAGTCACAAATTTGATGTAGAGTTAGTTATAGTTTTGTACAAAATTTCAAGTGCCACATAGAGCAAAGATATTTTTTTTTATATCATGTCATCAAATTTGGCACTTCATCAAGATTTGTATCTTCATCAACATTAACAAAAGCAAAGGTATGTACTTGAATCCCTTGCATTTAAATTTTTCTATATATATAAATATTTTAATATTTTCCCTCAAATCTATAATATATATATTAGTATGTATTTATTTATTGCAATAAAGAATTAACCTAAGTAACACATTAAGAATTCTAAGGATTTGTGCTTGGAAGAAATACATAACAATTTTTTTTGTAGGATGTCGTGTTGTATAGTTTAGAAAAGCTCAAAATATGAATAGGATTTTAAGGCCATATATTATGGTAGCTTACAATGCAAAAGAAGGAAGGAAATCTATTATCAATTTTAATCTACAATTTAATACCATATGAAAAATCACATGTAGTATTATCTAAAATAATTCTTGACATAATTTTATAAAATACTTACCATTCAATAAACTCTCCCAAGAAAGAAACCCTAAGTGAACGTTGAACCCTAATTGTGGATTCATAGCTCTAATCCTTAACCTAAGGGAACACTTATTGAACATTATTCCTAATTGTACCATAACCCTAACTTTGAACTACGGTTAAACTAATCCTAACCTAACACTAATTCTTATCCTAATTGAACTAACTAACCCCTAATCTTAACCTTGACCCTATTTGAACTCTTATTGAATTCATAACCTTAATTAAACCCCAACCTCATCCTCAATCCTAACCCAAATTAAACATTAATTGAACCCTAAACCTAACCCTAAGTGAACACTAATCCTAATTAAACTCTAACTTTTTAGTTGAAAATATTAAAGTGCCTTAGATTTTCCCATTCATCATCATTTATCATTCAATTCCTAATAGAACTCCAAAAATTTATACTTTTATAATGTTTGAATACATGCCTAATATTAAGGGTTTGGAGTTTAAGGGTGGGGAGAGAGATAGAGGGAGTGAGTGAGTGACCCATTTACATATTATTCTTTTATTCTTCGTCAGTTAAATATTTAGTTACCCATTTACCGTTAGCAGAAATGACCCAAGAATTTAATAGAATGGACTACTCATATAATACCTTGCATTATAATCAATTCTACATATATTACTACTTATCAAAATCCTTTGTAAATAATTGTAAACTTATGACTCATTTAATCCATTTAATTGATTTTTTGAATCAAAGCAAAAACATAGACACACAATTGAACAAATTCTCAAAAGAAGAATGACAACATTATTATTTCATTCAAAATTCACTCAAATCCACATAAGGAGAGAAAATATATTAGAATTATACGTTTATTCATGCTTATAAGTCATATTTGCATACAATTTAAGATAATTTTCATATATTCATCCAAAACTCAAAACAAGCTATCTATTCTATTCCATCCGCTTGGGGTTTTAACAGCCAATGGCACCACAAATATCACTTCCTCATCAAAGGAAAAATATCTTTCTACCCATATATTCAACTCAAAACCTAGCTAGAGCTTTCAGCAGTTCTCTCCCTACAAATGAGCCTTGAATTCCCTTTTATATGACAAGGAAGCAACAAGCTTTGGGCTCAAATGTAATTTCACCACAAATTTTCATTTGAAAAAAATCTCCATTGCATTTGACTTTCATTTGAAAACTTCCCACACATTGAATCTACAAAACATAGTGGCACACGAACTGGGGAAAGCTAAAAGGAAATTGAAGAAAAATTGTCATAAAAATCCCCTTGTCTCTAGGCCATGCAAAAAAACCAGGCAACCAAATTTCCACGAAGGCACCACAACAACTTCTTATTTACCTGCCACCCTGCCCTTACCAACACTCAGACTCTAGTATACATGCCCGCTTCTAGTTGTTGTCCAATACAGTAGACCCTCAGCCTCCTCTTCTTTCTTGTCCTTGCCCAATACAATTCTAGTCCGTTCGCTTGGGGTTTTAATAGCCAATGGCACCATAGATATCACTTCCTCATCAAAGGGAAGACCGTGATTGAAGCGAGGTAAATACCGACAGTAGTCCAATTCGGTCTCGGTTGCATCATCAGAAGTGTTGCTCGTAAGGTCAATGGGCGAGTGTTGGCATCCATAGGAGCCATGCCCATACCTTATTTTCCTACTGACACTAGTAATAGAGCACACCGACTGCTTGCCTTTGTCATCTACTAGTTGAGCAGCAACGTCCTGGAATTGCAACCTTCTACTGCATCTAGTGGGCACAAGCCTAGGCTTGTCAACCAAAGCATCTTCTTGAATAGCAAGACAGAGCTTTTGTGAGCTCAAACGAACAGACCTCCTTACTGACTTACTCATTTTCTTTTCTCAGACAAGCACTCAAACTTGATTAGACTCAGCCCACAAAGTGCTCTAACTACTACAAGAATGACACTATTAGCAGTTAATTCATCTTGTATTTATTGTGCAAAGTAATGGCCACCTTCATCAATGCTTAGTAAATATGCATGTGCAAACATGGCAATTTGGTGGCCTATGTGCTGTCATCATTTAACTAGAACTACATGAGAATCCAAAGATCACCCTTCATGATTTCCAACAACAACATCTTCACATAGATTGAGATCGACGTGACTACACAAGCAAGGAATAATTCATTAATGCTTCACTAGTTGTAGGATAAAACGACCACCATGAGTCATTTTCCAACTTTGAATACTACTCATTGATCTCTTGAAGAGTTGGCAAATCAAACAGTTTATCTCAAGCTAACTCGGTTTGACATCCAACGAAGCATCGTTCACCTTCCTCATGACCAATAACATTAATCCATCTCAGAAACCAACTACCATGTCGGCAGGTCCTATGCACTTTGCAAATTGAACGGCTAGAGCTATGCATCGCAATCTCGTTGACCTCGTAGCTTTTAACCAAACTTCATCTTCCTCCTATGAGCTAGCAGGGAACAACAGAGATTTACATTAGCTTTTGATCTTGGTTGTCAATCTAAAACCATGGGTTATGAGCTCAATAGTGGATATTGGGCCCCACATTCCATACAGGACACACATCTTCCTTTTGTTGCCCTCACGCCAAATAATAGGCCGACACCTTAGGTCTGCGAGTTGGCAGGGTACGATCGAGATCTTCTCCCATATCTTCAAATCTGGAAAACCTACACATTGCACAATTAGTATTTAATGAAAGGCTTTGGCTAAGCTGTCGGCGACATGACCACTGGAGTTAATGGCTTAGGCTTACGTCATCGGATTAAAATTAAAACCCAACTTTGATTTTAATACTCTATTTCCTCCGCAGGGTTTTATTTCCTAAGTCTCGATTGGCCCTGTTAAATTCTTATCCCAACCCTAACAAGAACAAATGATTAAGCTAAGGATTGTATTTGTTGTTATAACTTTTGTAGACACCTAAAAATGACCTAGGCCTGCAAGCTTCATTTTTACCACTTTCGTCCTAGCATAATTAAGACATTTAATTATGTCCTTGGTCCACATTCGACTATTGATTAAATAATTCATAATTATTTAATTAATTCCTGTCCTTTTATTCTTGAGTTATTAAATAAATAAATTTTATTTATTTATTAAATACGATCATTAATTGTCTAAGTCTTCCTTTAATTAAATAAAATTTCTTAATTTATTTAATTCCCCTTTATCATTTAATTCTTCTTAATTATTAAATAAATAAATAAATTTATTTATTAAATCGCTATTGTCTTAATTAAATAAATTGATTAATTTATTTAATTAATTAATCTTATCTTCTAAATTAAATAATTAAATTTAATTATTTAATTTGCCGATTCTTTATTCTTCTCATTTTAAATAAATTAAATTATTTAAAATGTCATGTCAATCTTAACTGTCAGTCCTTTTTGATAAATAATCTGAAAAAGATTATTTATTATCTCTTAAAATCCATAATTTGAATTATTTTAATTCAAATTAGTAATTAATCTTCTAAAAATCAAGCAATCGGGCAGATTCTTGATTTTTCAAATCTTATCTTCAGTCCACATCTTATCTCTTTGATTTTTCGAATCTTGCAAATCAGGCAATCTTATCTTCTTGATTTTTTGAAAATCTTTATTTTCTAATTAATTTGTCTCATTTATTCTCCACCGTCGATCCGATTTTATTCTGACCGTTCGATTAAAAATTTTTCCCTAACCCTAATTAGGGATTCTCAGGTTGAATCTAGATCGTTCATTTTAGGTTCTCATCATTGATTTATCTCATCCGTCCACTCAAAATTGTGTTTTCTATAAAAGACAATTTTGCTCATAATTTCAAGATCTAACAACTTCATTTTTAATTTAATAGTCATTATAGTCATTTGGCATTAGTAGTCATTATTTTCATAGACATTGTCATAGTCATAGACATTTAGACATTGCATAAATCCTTCAAAACTTGTTGTAGGTCTTAGACATTTGCAGATTGCTCACACAATGAATCTGAGGGCAACACAACATCCAGCAAGCAAGAAGGTATTACAAAAGTGAAGCATGGAGGTATCGGCAATCAGGTATAATTGTTTGATGTTTTACTTCCTTTGTATTTTGTAAGATCTTTGGATTTTTAATGTTATTATCTAACAATCTAACATCTAATTTTCCATTGATTACAACTTTAGTTCTAGAGAATTCTTAATTACCAATTCTTAGTTGTGCATTTGTATATGAATCCAATTGAATGCCTTTCAATATCATTATGGAAAATTTTATTATTGCAACCCTAACTCTAACACTAATTAAACCTTGACCCTAACCTGATTGAACTCGTATTATAACCCTAACTCTAACACCAATTGAACTGTAATTGTAACCCTAGGTATTGTTGAAACCTAACCCTAATTGCATCAAAACCCTAAAGAACTCTAATTGAACCCTAACCCTAAAATAGACAATAACCCTTACCTTAATTGAACCCTAACTCCAATCCTAGCCCTAATTTAAGACTAACCTTAACACTGACCTTAATTAAACCCTTATTGAATTATAACCCTAATTGATCCCTAACCCAAATTGAATACTAATTGAACCTTAACCCTAAGTGAATAGCAACCTTAATTAAACTCCAACCATAATCCTATTAATGTTAGTTTTAGAATCATAGTTATGTTTAGGGTTGGATATAAAATTAGAGTTTGTTTTGAAGTTAATTAATGTTAGTTTTAGGGTTGGGGTTATGGTTAGAATTATAATTAGTGTTAGTATTGGGTTTAAATTCTATCACTTTAATAAAAATAATCTTCTATAAATTCATTCATTTTGTTTTGAAATTATATAATTTAAAATATTTTTAAATTTACCTATGTTGATATATGAGAGATATAACAAATCTAAACTCTATTATATGTTGTTAAAAAATTTAAGTTGCTTATAAATAATTTTATGTATTTTTATAATTAACTTGACATTGTGTATAAAAAGGTTTAAGTTATGAATGTTATAATATAAAAAATAAATGTGTTTTCAATGTTTATTTGTCAGTTTAAAAGATGTGCCAATAATATTGCAATCACTAATGATTAATTTTTTCTTGATGGTTAAAATAGATTGGTAAGTAAATTTATCAATAATAAGTAAATTTATAATTGATTTTTTCTTGATAAGTAAATCAATATTTCATAAATTTGTCTATAATTCTTATTAATTTTCTTAATTATATTAAATTATATTTTATTAAATTGTTAAAAAATTTAAGTTGCTTATAAATAATTTTATGTGTTTTATAATTAACTTGATATTGTGTATAAAAGGTTTAAGTTATGAATGTTATAACATAAAAAAATAAATTTGTTTTCAATGTTTATTTGTTAGTTTGATGTGAGAATAATGTTGCATAGTAATGATTAAATTTTTCTTGATTGGTTAAGTGATATTGTGAAATTATTCTATGTTAATTTAATGTTATGAATGCTATATAATATAAAGAAAAATATTTATAATATATTTTTAATGCATTTTTATAATTTATAAAGAAACATCTAAAATAAAAATGTGATTGTAAAAAAAATAGAACCTAATGCCCACTTCTCCTTTTAATGAATGTTTTATTTTGCAAGGGTTGATTTAGTGCTGTCGTTGATCTATTTCCTATAGATATAAATGGTGCTCGCCATCCTGTGATCGGGAATTGAAGGATCGTGAAATCACGGGCGGGCGCCACATGTCCTATCTGGGGGATCAAATTTGCGCTATCGCTGACCAACTACCATTTGATCTGAGTCGTTCCCCGCCATCCTGCAATGGTACTTGGGTTGATTGTAAAATCATGGGTGGACGCCATGTGTCTCATCCGATGAAGCATAAAGAGTAAAGGAAACACTAGCCGGCTTTAAATGTATTAAGGGGCGGATTACTAAAGTGTTCTCGAGACGCACATGTTCTAAATTGACGGATATGCTATAATCTAGTTGGAAAAGCTTCTTGAAGGTTAATGACATGGTTGGTGATTGTGTTAAAGGAACGAGATCATTGATGCTCAGGATCAATGGTTGCCCACCATCGCACGATCAAAATTTTCAGGATTGCGATATAGCAGGCAACCGCCACGTGGACTTCCTTCATAGTGTATGGTAAGGTGGACCCCTTATCGACGTGTTGGAAATTGTGTCAACTTTTTTTTAAGGTGGTCGTCGATGATTTGATCAAGCTGAAGAATCGACGACTTGAATTTAAATTTCCATCAAATATGGCTGGAGCCGTTCATGCAGCGCGAAATTGAGCTTTAATGGAAGATGAGACACTTTCTAGCGTAATTTGATTGACAATAAAATCAATTTTCCTGCTTGGTCTGTATCACAAAGCATTCAACTATTTCGCGGAGCAGTTTCAGAGCCGAAGGTAGAATTGCGATTTTTTGCAGCCAGAATTTGGGAGTTCTGTGAACAAAGCCGTGAGTTTATTTTTTGTGCCTCTCGGTCATTTTGCATTTGAATTTGGGAAAGGATTAGCTGGATGTATTGTGAGCTTGTTGATGAATGTGTTAGGGCTATAGTTTAATTATAGTTGTGAGAAATTGCGATGTTTTGTCCTATAATTTTCTATCTCTGGTTAGTCCTAGCTATCTGAATTATAATGTTGTAAAGAAGCCCTAGTTTTTCCGAGATGGCACTGCCCAAGCAACATTCTCGCCAGACTGAATATTTGAAACGAAACCTGTATGATGATTTCCTGGATCAATTTCCCTTGTCAATGAATGATAGGAGGAAGGGATTGGTCCTAATGCAAGGGAAAATTCTGGGGGAAGGGTTAGTGTATAATTGCTCCAACATTGTCGGTGCTAGGGTTCCCCTCACTGGCTTGGAATTGTTCAGATTGTGGTACGGATAGAGGAATTTTCCTCACCCTTTTTCAAATGGATGGATGTATGATATGGGGAAGCTAGTGGTACCAAATGTATTCCCTGGTGTAGACCTGCTTAGGACAATGGCTGCAAGATATGACCCTGTTACACAGATAATCAGGGACAATGATGGAAAGGTTCTATTGAGCATTAATAGAGAAGAGGTCCAACATATTTTTCACTTGAGTGAACCGAGCGAAGACTTGGTTCCTATCAACCTTGAGGAAATGAAGTAGGGGTATGTAAAGCTGAAATATTTTTTTAGAGCAAGGTTGCTTCCACCTCATCTGGCTAAGGCAGGAGGTTCAAAATTTCATATCAGCCCCAGTGACCAGGAACCTTTCCAATTACATTGTTTTGCAAACCATTTCCTGGACACTTTCTATTCTTTATGTCAGATTTTTGGTTTCAGTCCTGGTACGGTAATGCCCATTACTTATATGTTCATGGGGGTGCAAATACAACACCCTAACTTCTCTGTGACCTATGACTTTGCTTCTTTCTTGGCTGAGAGAATGCATGAAGGGCTGTCAAAGCTACAAAACAATGATACCGGTACTCAATTCTTTTGGTATTCTATGCTAATGCATATGTTTTTGTTTAAGAATGCTGAATTTTTCTTTGAGAGGATGAAATTAAGGCAATCAGTTGATGGAGAAAGATTGCCAGTATAGATATGGGCTGCAGATTTATCTTGTAATAAGGAAAGCACTAGTTATGTGCAATTTGATAATTGTTTTGCTTCTAGATTAAGGGCTAGATTAATGGTGAATATACCTAGGATCCCTGAGGAATTACATGATTTCCTCAGGCTAAAGGAGAGGAAGCCAGAATTGAAGGTTTACCATAACTGGGGTGACATTATCCCATACCCAGTCAACACTGTCTTGAGAGTATATGGTTTTCAGGGAGCCCCTCATATACTGCCATACAATGTGCAACCAAGAGTGGGATTTGCAGAAGTTATGTGGCAAATAGGTTGTATTCATGAGGACAACCTCGTTGGAAGGGGTAAGGGAACATTTTTCCCAGATTATACAATGGTGTCTGATTTTGTATTTTCAAAGGGAGGTTGGATGCATTTTGATAATTTCTTTAATGATTACCATTTTATGTGTGGACCAAAGTGGCAACATGATCCTGAGGGTTTCTTTGCTCTTTTCAGACAAAGAATAAAAGATGGAAAATTTGTGCATGAGTTTAATTTCCCTAAAGACTTGATTAGAAATGAATTTGATTTGAATAGACAGGAGTTGAACAAGGAGAAATGGATCACTTATGGTAAGCTACTAGATGTTGTGTAGAAAATGGATCCGAAATATGATCCACTATTGAAGTTCAGTCCCTACCATAAAAAAATTGATTTTCTGATGGGAAACTTCAAGGAAATTATGGGCACATTGAGGAAAAAAAAAGATAAATTTAGAATTGAGTCTAGGTGTACAAGAGCAAGGTTCCAGACCAATTGAAACAAGGCCAACATACCAACCTATAGAAAGGTGGCCCATTTACAAGAGGAAAAAGGATAGTAGTAGTGATGAAGAAGAAGTGGACAGAAAAGGAAAATAGATTATGAAAGTGCCTCCACAACCAAGTCCAAAACTCAAAGTGCTTGGGGCAATCAAAATTATTGATTTAGAATCATCACCAGAAGACAATCCCTCATCACCACCATCCGAGCCAAGCCCTAAGAGGCAAAGAATTGATCAACCACAGGAGGATTTGACAGATGAGATTATTGTTACTGATCAAGACAAGGAAGTTGGTATGCCTTCCCCTCCTAGGCTAGGTGAATTAGTTTTATTTGATTTAGATATGAAAGGTAAAAGTGTACAAGATGGAAGAATGGAGGCATGCAAGGAGTTTCTAGATGACAATACATTTGTAAAAACTCTTGTATTCTTGCAATTGGTATGGAGGATGAAGTTTGAAGAGTATCAAGATAAATGTAGGCAGAGAAGAGAACTATGGCCTGACAGGTCAGACCAGGAGAATGATGAGGACGTAAAAGCTGAATTAATGGAAGAATTCAAGAACATCACTCATGAAGAAGGAAGAAAACTGGTGAGTCAGGTTGGTGTATTAATTCTACATGAATGGGACATTGCAGATGCAGTAGCCTTTAATGCTATTATGAAGTCTAAGAATCCCTTTCAAGACTCTGAAGAAGAGGTCAAGGTAGCATTGCAAAACTCTGCTTTCAGTGAGGAATATGAAACTCTGGCAATTTGGGCATTGGCCCCACAAGGGAGAAAACCAGATGTTTTTGATATTAATCCAAATTTCAAAGGAGGATTGATAATAAAGAGAGCTTCAGAGATCTCAACCACTGAGGCCACTAATTTGACTGTGAATGTGGCCAAATTTTTCCAAAAGACTGTTGAAAGGGAGGAAGCTGAAAGGAAGAGCTTAATGGAAAAATATAACCTTTTGATTGAGGAGTACAACAAGATGTAGCAGAAAAATGTTGAGTTGAAAACTGAAGTGGAGAGGTTTAGGTATAAGTAGATTGGGGAGACATCAAGTGCTCCAAGAACCAATATATTACCTTCCACAGTAGGGTCAGTTCCTCCTGCTTCTCCAATTGTTTCCACACCAGGATCTCCCAGTCAAAATCCTATCCTCACCCTTTCTTTAGAGGAGGATGAAGAAGAAACAGAGTGTTTTGTCGATCCTACAAAAAAGTAGCTCTTACAAAAAATTGATGAATTGCAGGCATCATTAAACAAAAGTGAGGAGGGATCTCTCTTAAAGCAAAAGGAAATTGTTACTACTATTTTGAGGCGTTTAAATGAAAAGGTTGATAGAAAATTGCTATCTATACATTATTTATATTATTTGTTGTTAGCAGCAATAAATAATATTGATAGGGATTAGGAAGTAGCGATACCAATAATTAAAAATTGGATCCCTAGGGCCAGTGATCTGGATATCATGTATAAGGCCTCAAGGTTTAATATAAATAATAGGCCCCCAATCATTAAATCCTACTCATGTGTTAGTAAAATCATTGCAAGGTTTTAAGACCTTACCAGATGACTTGAGTAGGAAGATTAGGGAGTTGGTGAAGAATTTCAATGATTGGAGTAACACATTGTTACCTGATATAATTGATGAGCAGGGGAAAATTAGGTCATTTCAACAATGGAAGGCTCAAGCAAGTGAGGCCATCAATGATCAAATCAATTCAATTTTTGATGAGTCAAACTATGATTTGTTGGTGAGCTGTATGGACAAAATAATTAGTACCGGCTCATTTTTTGAATCTTTTGAAAGGGATGCGAATCAGGTAGCAGTAAAATACACACCTTATAATACCAAGGTGGATGAGGTAATTAATTTTGACTATCCGACTGATGATGAGTACCATAATTGGGTAACTACATATTTGACTGAGGAGGAGTGAACTACTAACAAGTGGTAGATCAGATGTTGCGGTTGCAATGGTTCCAATTTTGTGTTGACGACTTTCTCAGTGCGGTTTTCTTGTGGTTTTTTGCATCAACGTTCCTCAGTTGATATGATGAACAAGAATATTTTTCAAGGTGGTGGCTATTGTAACAAATTTTGGAATATCACTAGGTGCTCCAATTGACTGGTGACAGGTGTACTTTCTAGCCCGGTGCTTGTTTGCTCCTTCATTTTCTATAAGAAGGATTTCAAGGCCAGAAGTATGGGTTAGCAAGTTAGATAATTTTTGTCGAGTCTAGGTGAAGTTGCAGAGCGAATTGTAAAGTCCAATGGTTTTAGAGAAATGCAATTTAGGTTTTGAGTCATTATGTAATAGGTTTGAGTTCATAGAGATTTAATGTTGTATAACAGTACTAGCATTTGAGTTGAAATGAAAATTTGAGCTCATGTCTCTCCATTGTACATGCATATCTGAACTTTGAATGAAATAACTAAGGGTTGTTTTATCTATATCAATTTTGTGGTGTGTATGATTCTATTTTAGCTTTAATTAGAATTAATCAAAATGCTTGAATGGGATTATAGGAGATATGTGTTGTATAAGGATTTGATAAGTAGTCTTGGGTTAGAATGCATCACTGATGAAATTGTAATGCAATATTGTCAGGGATCTTATATGTGATGTATTAAATCTGTTATAAACCTCTAAATGCTTATGAATTTGACTCCTGCAATGGATATATGGCACTGATCTAAGTTGTAATTATTCGTGTAGTTCAGTATTTGTTTGTCTTTGCCTAGAGCTTGCTACAAATTGCAAATCATTGACTATCTTATAAAATGGATTGTGTTTAGTTATCTCATGCTCTAGATAGTTGATATTGTCTATGAGCAGCCAATTCTAGTTGATATTATCTTATCGTGTTGAGCTATTAAGTGAGATATCTGCTATTGTTAATATTTTTTATAATAATGGTGCAAAGGTTGTAAACACATTAAGGGATCACCCTCCCGAGTCTTGCAGAGCCAAAGTGTAGGAGGATTTTAAAGTCCTCGTCAGTTGGTCGAGTCCTTGGTACGCCGATTGATTGGCAATTCCATAGGTGGATTAGAAGACAAACGTTTACATTGTAGAAGAACCAACATACACATCAACCTTGAATTAGCCACCTCTACAAGCCCGACTTTTAATTTTATGATACATGAGCATAAAACACACTAATTTCAAGTTATCACTATTCAAATGTTTTAATTTTTTGACCTTTCAAACATTAAAAAGTACATCATTAAATTAATTATGTAATGGCATAAAAATTAAAAACATCATGAATTAATTATGTAACCACATAAGTCAAATGTAATTCTATCAAGAAATTAATATCAAATAGATAATATAATCGCATAACTTATACATTTCAATGTCATTGATCTTCTTCTTCATCCAACTCTTTGTGTGTATCATCCGATCCAAATTCGACATTGTAAAGATTGGTCATATCATCATCATCATCATTGATATCAGTTTCGATAATGTCATCATCCACACGGATATCATCTTCATGAACATGCTCCTACATCATCATGATCTAGTTCCTCCTCTTGACATCTTCATCGAGGACATCATCAACCTAGCTGACGATCTGGTCTCATCTACATCATCTTCTAGTTCTTTGGTATCTTCTTGCTACCACATTATACTTTACGGCCTTCCTCTTGGATCATGTCTAACAACAAATGACCAACCTGGTTTACGTGGAACCTTTGAGTAAAATACCTACTCACATTGGCTTGGAAGAACATAGGGCTCATTTCTAGCTCACTCGATCGACCTTGTATTAACCATGGTAAATCCATTATCATGTTCAATAAGAGTTCTCTTAGGATCATTTTCATTCAATCGTAGCCTGTACCATAGGATGACAAAAAAAATTAATCTAAAGGACTTAAAGTCACACTCAAGTATATCATCCAAAATCCCATAGTATCGATTTTTGGACTTACGGATGTATAATAAACTTCTAGATGAAACATTAGTCTTTGAAATCATGGTTATAGAGATAGAGTTTTCTTCATGTCGTCCAACATTTTGATTCAAAATTTATGACCATTACACCACATAGCCTTCTGGTATTTCACCTGCAATATGTCAAACATGTAAAAATTATTGCAATATCATCAGTTGATAAACATAGTTATTCTTGGCTGAATGTATGCAAATAAAACAATCTCAACATATCTATACATCAATATAATTGAAAATAATTAAATAATATGGGTGATTAATATATTTATCTGAACCTTTTTGTCTGATAAACCATAACAAATCAATTTCCTTTGTGTAACATTGGAATCTCCATTCACGATACAAGAGCTTCGCTTTAACCAATGACCACACCTTCCCATGTTAATGCAGCGACTAGATTGTTGACATCGTTCAATCCATACTATCATCCAATCAAGATTATTGGTGACGTACAAATATAGTGCATCCCACTCTCGACCAACTGTATAAAAAAAAAATGAAATTCACAAACGACGTATAATTAGTTAAATACCACAGTATACGACCTTAATTTATAATTGATGTATATTGAAGATTAAAAATTAAATAAGTACAATATACATAAAAACCATATGTAAAATGTATTCCAATTAATATCCATGACCATCTTATAATTACCTCTCACTTTCCTCAATCTACCTTTCCCTAATAGGTACTCCCTTTCGAATTTGTTAATGGAGTTGGGAACCCAAATGCGATCTACATGGATCTTTGCTACAAACTTAGGAAAATATTCACTAATGTACACCATGGTCTGGTATACCATATATCCCTCCACCATAGAACCCTCAGGATGTGCTCTTTGTCTAACCAAAGCCTTCAAAAATTTCAAGTGCCTCTCAACCATCCACATTGACTTTATGTGTATAGGTCACACAATTCAATCTCCTCAACTTGGTGTATGAGGTAGTGTTCTTGTGCATTGAAAAATGTTGAAGGTAGACATTTTTGCATTTCACATTAAGTTGGAGGAATTTTCTTCCAATAATTTATATCTTATTTATGGATTTCTTTGAATGACAACCATCTCTGAGTGATTAGGCTAAATATGATTGTAAAATATACATTTATATTACATAACAAGTAAAACAAATGGCAATTTAGATGTATACAATAGTTAGACAAATCTTACTTACTTACCTCATATTTTTCAGATCATATATAACTTGCTTAAGTGTTGTCAAAGTTGTCACAGGAGATAGAGGTAGAATGTCTTTGCTGATTATAAAACCAGTTTTTCATTATTTTTCGAAAATAGTAAACCTGATAAGTAAGTACATACGTATAAGTATATAATATACCGGAATAATTACCTTATTGAAGTATATCAGTAAATTTCATCTAACTAATTATGCTCTTTGTTATTATAACGTTTGTGTTACGTACGATCCTACTTGGAAGTAGATTTTTTTGTATGACTTCTTTATATGGATTTAACACTCACATTACAATAACTAAGGAAGGGCACTTATATTAATTTTCTCTCCATTGCTATTTAATTGAATGACATTTTTCAATGCATGATTGGCTTCCTGAATGTTAGTACAAATTTTGACAATTTTTTCTTTTTCATGCCTTCCATCCAATATTTTCCATAACGTTTCTGTTATATTCTTTCTGATATGCATTGTATCAAACAAATGCACAATTTGTAGGTGCTCATAGTAAGGCAACCTACTAAATTATGCAGGACGCTTTGTAGTCCCTATGGAAGCCGACCATTAATGCCTTGAGGACCTTCATGAAGCATATAAGTTAAGCAAATTAACAATGAAAATCATTGTCAATTACAACATGAGTAAACACAACACAATATAAAAATATAAATTCAAAACATATCATATATGATAAATAAATAATTTGATCTGATGTATAACCTTGACGATTAATTCTATTATATTCCAACTTTCATAGGCAAGGTGACATTCTTCGTGGTTTTGATGTAGTCTCCTCTTTTCCATTGAAAAGATATTTTTCAGTAGTTCAATACTTATGATTTCTATGGAGGAAGTTCCTATACTCATCAAACACTTGCTTTCCTAAACTTGTTGAATAACGAGATTTCATCTTTGGACCACAAATTGGACATGCAAATTTTCCCTTTGTTTGAAGACCTGCAAGATCATATATAATTGGATTAAATATCTCAATTTTTATAATTATATATAATGAATAGATTATTTAGCGCGATATCTACTTCATCAAATTAAATATTGTTAAAGTGCAGTCGAATGTTATAACATACCACAAAAATGTGTTAGCCCTGGGGCATCATGAATTGTCCATACAAGTATTGCATGGAATTGAAATTGTTTTTGTCCTATTGGTCTAGAGATGTGCTACATAGTGACGCCATTCCATACCTTTAGTAACTCATCAATAAGAGGCTCAATATATACATTCATATCTGTAACTTGGTACTTACCTAGTTGAATGAATATAAACATTACATAATTATTATAACCATTTTACTACAATATATATAAATTAATGTACATGACTATTGAATGAAAAAAAATGTCATTATGCAACAAATAAGACAAATGAGATGCTACTACATTAAAGAAAATTGATGTAAATAAATACCTGGAACAATCATTGACAACATTATGTGCTCTCTCTTTATTGACATCCATGGAGGAATGTTATTGTTGATAACAAAAATAGGCCACACTAAGTAAATAGATCTTAGCTCTCCAAATGGATTGACACCGTCCGCTCCCAATGAAAGCCTGAAATTACGAGGTTCTTCTTTAAAGTGTGGCCATTTTTCCTCCATGTCCCTAAATGCAGAACCATCCACAGGAATTCGAAGAATGTCATCTCCACTTCTATTCTGTGCATGGTAATCCATAAATTGCGCCAAACTTTCGCACCTAAATAATCGTTGCATACATGGAATAATGAGAATATAATGAAGAACCTTGCGAGACACCTTTTTTGTTAGTTGATCTATTCGATATCTACTGATATGACATTCTGGGCATTCAGTTGCAAATTTTTGTTGTTTATGATATATAATATGATCATTGGGACATGCATATATTGCTTGATACTCCATTCCAATATCTTTCATAATGGCACATAAATCTTAGTATGAGTGAGGTAAAATATTTGATGGTGGTAACAAAAATTCACCAATCAATGTACAAAAAAAAAAAAAAATTCATATAAAGAATATTAATGGTACATATTTCATCCTTTATTTACTAGTGATGAACTAACAACAATTACAATAGATGAAAAAATATGACATATATGACATACCTTAACATCTGTGAGATTGTTATGTTTGATAAACCATTCATAACCTTCAAGTTAAACAACAACAATACAACAGAGAGAAGAGTTGTTTCAAAGCCTTCATAAAGGGGCTCGTATGCCTTCTCAAGTACAGATAAATCATGAACATCATCAAAGTCATCTTGATCAACATGATCAGCTCTGCCACTAAATGTGTCATGGATCAATGTATTTGTACCATCATCTTCAATTGTGTTTTCTGGTGCATGATCATCTTCTTCCATAGGATCATTAACTTCATCTTTGATATTCACAGCTCCATGTCCGTCCGCTTGCAAAGCCACATTCTTCGGGCTGTGATAATCCATATCATCTGCCCTAGGGTGCCCCACCTTTATAATAATGATAGACACAAGTAAACCATGATCATGATCAATTGATATATATATAATGTTTAAATGATATAAACATTTACAAATTCAATCAATATAAACACATATAGTGAACAACTTACAAATAGATGATAATCATGCCCCCCTTCAACGTTGTAACACCCCTCCTTTTTGTGCTCTGATAATCAGGCAGTGTTTCCCTATGTTATGCTTCGATCATGTTAACATGTGAATTAATGATGCTTTATGCTTTGATTATGTTAATAATGTTAAATTTGTCAGTTAGTGAGATTGTATTGGTGAAGGGGACGGGGTTGTATCACTCGCTTGCGAGTGCCCTACGATTCCGAGATTTCCTCTTCACGGTGTGATTGATCATATTATGTATATATGCACGTTCGACATGCTCTTTGTTGCAGGTTGGCAGGTACATGACATCGACTCCACCTGGTTTCCAGGTCTGAGCGTGTCCATTGACCAACGGAAACTAATTGGGAGATAGTAGCTAGGGTTTCCGAACCAGGTCGTCACCCTAGTCATAGCATGTTGTTGGTTTGTCGTCGGGGTCAGTTGTTTTAACGTGGTCAGTTCCCCTTGAGTGTTTATTTAATTTCAAGTTAAAGTTTATTAAATGGCTTGCGTAGTCTAATTAATGATTGAATGTGTTTAGTTGCAAGCTAAAAGTGATTAAATAGCTTTTGGAAATTAAAAATGATGAATGTTTTGTCTCATTGAGTTGTTGGAAAATTAGTGATTAATTAATTAATTTAATTGAATTAACAAAATAATCTAATTTTGAATTAGATTTACTTTATTGATAATTTAAATTAATTGTGTGAATTAGCTAAATTATCCCTTTTGAATTAAAAGTGTAAAAGATTTAATTCTTTTGTTGAATGTAAAGTGCTAAAATAATTTTGAATTCAAATTGGAAATAGAAAATGGGTTAAAGTTATAAAAAAAAATTCAAATATTTCTTATGCAAGACTTTGGGGTAAAAAGGATATTTTCTGAATTAGTTGACTTTTTTGGTAAAATATATTTGTGTTTGAAATTGAAATTGGAATTTGAATTAAATGTTGATTTGAATTTGAGTTCAATTTAATTTGTATTGAGTTAGAATTTGAATTTGAATTAGAAGTTGAATTTGAATTTGAATTAGGGAAGTTTGGAAAAAGGTATATTTTTATTTTAGGGTTTTCTTTCAACCTCTCTCTCCATGGATTCTTGGTTTTGGAAAATTTGGGTGGAGAGGCTTGGAGGAGGCTATGATGGTGGAGTGGAAATGGTGCTTGAAATCTCCATGGTTAAAGCTTGCAATTTTGGAGGAAACACAAGGTTCCATTATTTCTACCTTCCTCTTCTTGCTCATTTGAATGATTGAAAACATAGTTTAGATTCAATAAAAATTAGGGAAAAGCTTTCAATTTGCACAATTGTAATGGATTTTGAAACCAAAAGGAAATCCAAGAAAACTCAATGTTTAATCTAGCTTTGAAAACCCATTTGCTTGTTTGAAATAAGTTCCATTTTCTTAAATGGGGTTGTGATTATTTTTGCAATTTGGGTATGAAATCAAACTTGAGAATATAGATTTGTATTTAAAACCTTTTTATTTCAAAATTGGGTGATACCCACAAATATATATTCATATATATATTTGTTATTTATGAAATTTTAAATGTTTGGGCAAAACCTCTTAAAATTTTTATTGATTTTCGTTTTTTCTTGGTTCTGGAAAAAAAAAAAAACACAGTATTAAATTTATTATAAAAATGTTTTTTTTGGTGGTTGGGGAGGTCAACCCCCACCACTGCCGCGACCGCGGTCGTCGCCGCCCAGCAGGGAGGCGTCGGCTGTGTGTAAACACACAGCCACCGCCGCCCGCAGGGGGGGTCAGTATGTGAACCGCGGCGCGCCCGCCCACCAGCAGGGAGGCGGTGTGCCATAACCTGACCAGCAGCAGGGTACATGTCTTGCACAGTCTCACGCCCGCCCGGCCAGGGGCGGTGCGATGCCCTAGGGCCGGCCTTTCTCCCACGCCGGTTTAAAATTCGAATTTACTTTTTTTTTTTTTAATTTAAAATTTTTGTTAATAAATATTATTTTATATTATATTTTATATAATATTTATAATATTTAAATATTATATAATATATAAAATATAATATATTTAATATATATGGTAAATTAAATGAAATCTGGTTTAAGTTAAAATATGTTATATTTTATTGGTTAGATCTTAAGGTTTTAGAAATGATTAATTGAAATAGAAAAGTTATTTGATATATTTTGTAAATAAATGTAATTCTTCTTTTATAGTTGTTATAATAATAGTTGGCCAAATTGCGTAATTTTGTACATGAAGGTATTTTCATACTTTGAATATTTGTTTGTAAATGATCATGTCATCATGCTTTTATATTTAATTGTATGGATTTCGCAATGGTATGCTATTCAATAGACGCGTTAAGGGGTGTCAAAATTCAAATATATTATGATGATTATCGTTATGCTTTTAGAGGCAAGGGTGGAGTTTGGAGAATCTAACGTCTTATTTGAAACATCGATTTTAGTTGATTGAATGTTCTTTGTTGCAAAATGGATTAAGTGATTTAATTGAAATGTTATTTATTAAAATACCTTGAGTTTGATTATGTTAGTGAAACTTAGGGAGAACAGTTGATTTAAATTTTAACCAGAAAGTTGCATCATTAAAGTGGTTGATTATGAATATGGTTATGAAATTTAGAGTAAATGATCTGTTCTTTATATATTCCAATATCGTGATTAGAAATGAGATCAATTGACCGGATAAATGCAAGTTATGAAATCTGTGTTTGAATGGATTTAGAAAATCCGAACATTAGCTTTCCTATTTGTCTGAAATATTTTCAGGTTTAATTGTTCGCCTCCGATGTTGTGGAAGGAGGGTGAATGTTTTGTGAATCTTCCTGCTATGGGTTCATTTATTTGTATGAGTGGTTATACGCAAGTTTTTATGATTGTTGACTTTAAGTCGTTTCTTGTTGATCATGTAACTCTTCCAGCAGTGTTTCTTGAGATGATGTTGTGTCTCGTATGTTTTCCTTTGGCTTTATTGGATTATGTGTGAGTAAGCTCAAGTGGTTACCTGGTTCTTTGAACGGGTTGTGTGACCTTGTGATTCATGGTTGAGTCGAGTTTCAGTTGTTTTGTGGGTTGTTGTTATGTAGTCAACCTTGTGTTAGCCTTGGGTAGTGCACGCTTTGGTTTCAGTTTTGTACATCCGTAGGGATGTGTTACCTGTTGAGGTGTTTGATTATTTGAGTTAAGTGTTAGTGCATTGTCTACCCTTGGCATGTGGTTGAGTTATGTGTTGTCGATAGGGGAGTGGCTTTCAAACGAGCATCAGGCCCAAAGTGGTCCCATGATAACTCGTTTGGAAGTTAGTTAACTAAGTGAAAATTAAAATAACTTACTAGGGAGAGAGTAGCTTTGAACATTAATAAGATAATTTAGCCTCGCTCATTGGCTCAAGGGCTTGTACGAGACTTGAGATGAGTCAGGAAGGCCTGGAATGGCAAGATCGTTATCTTGTCTTCTCGAAAGATAATCGATTCCGCTCTGGTGGGCATATGGCGCCGGGTTCGTGAGAGGTTACCAGGATATCCCTAGAGTGGGGTCGGGACCTAGGAAGAACACCATTGGATAACCAATGCAACCTTTGCGATGACACTCCTCCTATGACAGCAGTCGGTATGGTGTTATACCGTGAGTTTATTTTGTACAGTGATGGTACTCAATTTTGGTACTCTGGAAGCATTGTAACCATTGTGTTAAGTAATGTGGGTTTTGTTCTTATTTCAGTTCAGTGTGCTTGCTTGTGTCTAGTGGTAGATGGTCTTGGGTAGGATTTCCTGGTTACTATCTCCT
>VDFB02191564.1:0-18225 GCA_007258455.2 Sequoia sempervirens
GTTGATCTCCTACAAATTGCTACAGACAGTGCCAGGGATAGAATACTAAAGGACGGAGAGGATAAGGCAGCCCTCAAGGCTGAAATCAGACAGCTTCGTCAGTATATTTCTAGCCTTGTGCATAGACCCGATGCCATTAGTACACTCCCACCGATGCTTGAGCCTCCAGCAGAGCAAAGTCAACTCAATCACTTGGTTGCATATGGCAAGCGTTTGGAGGAATGGGAGGAGGAGTTCGTTGCTAGAGGCCGTACTATGCTTACAGAGTTATATCAGTTGCGGTACAATGCACGTGAGCTCCGTCTTCGTCTTCAGGATGAGGAAAGAGATATGGCAATTAACAAACCCCGGGACGAGATTATGATTGCTCACCTGAGTGTGGCTTATGATATAGTCACAGATGCAGAGGATAGAGAGGCTATCTACTCTTGGAAGACACAATTGGTTTTCAGGGTAAAGATAGAGGACAGTTTAGCATCAGAGTTGGCTGAGAGTAGAGAGCACGTCACTAGTGCACTCCAGTTTGTGAGGACTTTAGTGTCCCGCTTACCGTGTCGTTATCAGACCGAGGGTGGTGCCTATGTGGAGCTTACCAATGTTCAGTCAGAGCTCCAGGCACTCATTCATACCATTTTCAGTGGGGAGACCATTGGCTGTAAGATTACTCAACTTACAGTAATGTCAGCATTGTTTGATGAGGCAACGAGGAGTAGGGGCGAACTTCAGTCTCAGATCTGTAATGTCCCCTTTTCAAGCCTGACATTTTCAGTGACCGTCAGCCTTTCTTTGGGAACCCGAAGGCTAGTTGGAAGTTAAAATTAGGGTTTCCTAATTTTGAGGAGGTCATTGCTAGGAGATGGTAGTTTTAATGGCGGATTCCTTCTGGGTTTTCAGAGGGCTTCGCAGTGGTGTGATCATCTCGGCATTCAGAGCACTTTTTGGAATTTACTATTTTTAGTAAATTCTATTTTTGGCAGTTTTCCAGATGAGTTCAGCTCGGTTGACTTACTGCTTCAGTTGGTCAGATGTCTGGTTCAGTATTGGCTTCAGGGCATCTTCGGAGGGATAAGATAAGTCATTTAATTAAAAGGTCACGTTTAAATGTTATAATTTAACGTTGACCATGGGCCTAGATTAATGACTTAAAAATGTTTTAAAAAGGGGGTTTTGAGGGTGGCGCCTCATTAAAAGATTATTTTAATTATTGTCAAAATTCAAGCAAGCTTATGTTGGGCGCACTTTTCAAAGCTTGGCATTTAATTAAAATATCATGTATTAAACATTGAAGGAGAAAGTACGCCCTCTTGAAGAGATTAGGGTTTTGGCTTGAAAGTGACTTTAGGGTGACGAGAAGTCAAATGGAAAAATTATAAAAGGAAGGGGGTAAGCATCATTTCATCATCTTGGAAAAATACACCGTTATGCTGCCGGATTGACTCTGGATCACTTCGAGGGATGAAGACCTCCTAGCATTTGGGCATCACTTCGTGTTTGAGAAACAACATCTAGTGGTGAATTTCAGTCTATGTGTGAGTGCATCTTTAGTTCATTCATTGTATGTTCAGTTTATTGTAAACTTAGATTAGATTGGTATATTCATGTTTCAGCATCTTACATTATTGTAGACAGCAGATTTGAAGTTTTAATCATATCTCCAAAAAAGACAAAAATATCATTCTGGGTATTGCATCATTAGATAAGTTTGTCATAGGCGCCCATATCTTCCAGATCTTAGATTTTTAGGAGTATTGAATTTTTAAGAGGAAGTCGAATTTCTGTACTAGGCCGTACCATTGGCATATGCATTGGAATCCGTGTTAATTAAATTTGCAGGGTTTGGTTCAGTTTCAAGGGTCTAACTTGGTCGCCTAGGTCTTCTGAGTACTTAGCATTTTATGGCATATCAATTGGATGATTATTGAGCAAGTTGTGAACATTCTTTGGAACTTGTGAACTGCTGATTGCACATTTTAAGTACAGATCTGACAAAAAACAGAATACAGAAATCTGCATTTCTGTTTTGTGGTTGGGACACTGTGATTTTTTAAGGATTGTAATTGATTCTTGGTTGAACGTACTATTTGATAAGCATATGATATCTTGTAATGTCCCCTTTTCAGGCCTGACATTTTCAGTGACCGTTAGCCTTTCCTTGGGAACCCGGAGGCTAGTCGGAAGTTAAAATTAGGGTTTTCTAATTTTGAGGAGGTCATTGCTCGGAGATGATAGTTTTAATGGCGGATTCCTTCTGGGTTTTCAGAGGGCTTCGCAGTGGTATGTTCGTCTCAGCATTCAGAGTACTTTTTGGAATTTACTATTTTTAGTAAATTCTATTTTTGGCAGCTTCCAGTTGAGCTCAGATTGGTTGACTTCCGGTTTCAGATTTGATCAGTTGACTTCATCAGTTTTGGCTTCAGGGCACTCTCGGAGAAATAAGTTAAGTCATTCAAATTAAAGTCACGTTTTAATTATTATATTTTAACGTTGACCTTGGCCTAGAGTTAATGACTTAATGTTGTGTTTAAAAAGGTGGTCATTGAGGGTGGCGCCCTCATTAAAAGAATATTATAATTAGTGCAAAGTCAAAGCAGGGTATGATGGGCGCATTTATCAAAGTTTGATGTTTTAATTAAAATATCATTTATTAAGTCTTGAAGGAGAAAGTGCGTCCAATCTTGAGGAGAATGAGTTTGACCTAAAAGCAGATTTTAGGGTTTTGCAAAGTCAATTGAAAAGTTATAAAGAGGAGTCTTGGTGCATCATTTGGATTATCTTGGAAAATACACTGTTATGCTGCCGGATTGATTCTGGATTGCTTCGAGGGATGAAGACCTCCTAGTTTGGGCATCGCTTCATGTTTGCAAGACAACATCTAGTGGTGAATTTCAGTCTTTTGTGAGTGCATCTTAGTCTATTCATTTGTGTTCAGTTTTGCATTGTAATAATCTGTATTTGGCATTGTAGTGTTTCAGCTTATTGTACTGTTCTAGACAGCAGATTGCATGTTTTGCTCATAAGTCAAAAAATACAAAAAACAGAGTTCTGGGTATTGCATTTATCTCAATGTTTAGGATAGGCGATTGTTTAGTTAAGATTTCAGGATTTTTAGTTAAGAACTGAATTTTTAAAAGAGGATCGAACTTCTCAGCCTGGCCGTACCATTTGAATGTGCTTGGGAATTCGTGTAAATCAATTCTGAAGTTTTTGGGTCAGTTTAAGGGTCTTATGTTGGTCGCCTCAATCAAGGAAGTATATTGCATTTTGTCTCACATGTTTTGAGCAGGTTGAGAGTGAGTTATGAGCAATTGGTTAATTCCTAGGTTGCTGTCTTGATCTGCAAAGTACAGATTTGGTGATTTCAAAGAAAACAGAAATATCAATTCCAATCTCTTGTGCGAATTGGATGTGGCATCTAGAATCAAGTTGAAGAAGTATTATTGCATTGTATTGGTACTAATTCCAGCTCTAAATCTCTTGACAAGCATTTGAATTTCACTCTGTAAACTGACAGTAGTACTGGCAGTATTTATTAAGCTTTCTCAAATCTATGATGTAATGCTTTATTTCCTTCGAAGCTATTGTAGTAGTTAAATCTCCGCCCTATGGTCGCTACTTTCCCGTCTTGGGTCAGCAAGCACATTCTGGGTGTTGAGTAGATTCAGTGTTCAGCATTTCCTTCAAGTTTGCTTTCAGTATTAGTTTGAAATAGTATAACTCCGCCCTATGGTAGCTACTTCCCATTCTGGGTGAGCAAGCACATTCTGGGTGTTGAGTAGTTTCATTATTCAGCATTTCATTTCAACCTTTGCTTTCTGTAATCACTCCGTCATATGGTCGCCCCTCACTCCACCTTGGATTGGGTAGCACATACTTGACGTTGAGTTCCCTTCTGTATCTTGAGTTTACTTCCTTGCACGTTTCGGTTTATCCATCTAACCTTAACGGGTGTACTTGCTTGAATGTTGTAATCTGTTATTTGGAAAAAACAAAAAAAATTTGGCTCGGTATATTTCATATCTTGACATTGCAGGCAGTCATAATCTTGTAAACTGGCAGTAGTACTGACCAGTGTTTGATATTGCTTTGTCATTTCTTGTAATAATCATTCCTACTTTCAGTTTTAGAATAAAATAGTGATAACTCCGCCCTATGGTCGCTACTGTCCATTCTGGATGAGCAAGCACATTCTGGGTGTTGAGAAGTTTCCTCTTTCAGCATTATTTCTTTCAAGCATTATTTTGTATTCACTCCGTCATATGGTCGCCCCTCACTCCGCTTTGGATTGGGTAGCACATACTTGGCGTTGAGTTCCTTTTCCAGCATAAGCAATTTATTTAGATCCTCTGACCAATGCTCACCATCATCGGTGCCATTCTGGTTAGAGTTGCTTCCTTGCACGTTTTGGTTTTATCATCTAACCTTAACGGGTGCACTGCTTTGTCATGTTGTAATCTGTAATTTGAAAAATCGAAAAAATTTGGCTCGGCATATTCCAAGATCATAGCTGGTGAGGATATGCTGCATCGACATAGCATTCTTCGACAGAGTCTCATAGCTCCAGATAGTGATACAGTTAACAGTCTCGTTGAGGGATTGATTGCTCGAGATCACGACCAGTAAACTTCAGTTCCCACCTCTCAGGATAGACATTACACACACGAGTTGAACTTGGTGTTACCCTTTTAAGTTAACTCGATGTTGTCATCACATGCATATCTATTCTGAGATCTGCCTTATTTACTTGGAGTTTCTTTTAGGGTTTTTCATTAACTGATGGTAGTCTTCCAGTTAACATGCTTTCAATAAGGACGTGCATGCTTTCGCACAATTGTCCATTTTAGATTAGATGTTTGAGTTAGCGATGGTAGTTTTCGGTTAAATTTGTATAGTTTACTTCATTAGGGTTTGGCAGCATGACTTGCATGCATTGCAAGAACTGTAGATGACTCAAGGTGATTTTAGGGTTCCCTACACCTTGATGTATATAAATAAGAGCTTTTGCTCATTTGTAAATAACTTTTGCTTGAGAGAGAAATATATGCTGCGCCTACCTTGCCCTCAATATTACTCTTTTGGTATTTGTTCATGTGTCTTCACTATTGCAATTAATTGTTATGCCACATAGGGTTTCAAGAGATTGTAGCGGTGAATTCTTTCCTTAGTTTAGATAAATCTGTTTGAACATCTTTATCATTGAGATCAATTGTTATGCCACATAGGTTTTCAAGAGATTGAGGTGATAAATCTGTTTCGTGTCTATTTACCATTGTGATCAATCGTTATGCCACAGAGGGTTTCGAGAAATTATAGTGATAAATCTGTTTCGTGAATCTTTATCAAAATAATCAAAGGTTATGCCACATAGGGTTTCGTGAGATTGTAATGATAAAGGCTGTTTTGTGAAGACTTTGCTATTTCAATCAAGTGTTATGCCACACAGGGTTCCATAAGATTGTCTTGGTAAATTCTTAAATCTGTTTTGTGCCCAATAAGCTCGTTTAAATTGAGATGATAGTTGCGCCACCTTGCCCTCAAGTAGAGAATTTAAACCCATTTATCGTCAGTTAGTCAAACCTTGCTCCGTTTCCTCTCGCTCTGTTTTCCTGAGGAGATTGGATAGATTAAATTTAAGTTGTAGTTAGTAGATCTGCAAAACCAGAGAAAACTCAGCTGCAACGTATAGGTTCTTTCAAGAAAGCCTTGTGCCTCTACAGCTGAAACAAAAAGACAGGACATAGTTTAGCTTATTTTCCTTTGCAAGTATTTTTGTCAAAGCACAACGAGGGAGCTTCCCCTCTAATTTGAAGAGCACTCATTGCGTAGTGTGCATAGGCTGTTCATAACAACTTTTACTCCAGAGGTGTTAGTTGTTACTGCATAACAATGGGTTGCCTCGGAGCATAATGGCGGCAGTTGTCGGTTCTTGAAGTCACTTATGGTAGGAGGTGTTGACTCTATGGGACGAGCTTACCGCAGAGCACCGATTCACCACCACCCTTGAGCCAGATGGGCGAGTAGTGTGAGAATAAATGGGTGAAGGATTTACCTCAGAACTATATTGCCGAGGGCGAAAAGCAAAGGCATGGAGTCAAGTGATTCATTTGTGTGAGTATTGCTACAACACAGCATTCCATATGACCATTGAGATGTCCTTTCATGGCATTATGCGGTTATGGTAGCGAGTTTCCTAGATTTGCTCTTGGTGGCGGTAGAGTGCAGTGCTAGGAATTTGATGCGAGGAGTGAGGACGCACTATGAGGGCTCTCAAGAGAGAATATTGCTGAGCACAGAATCAGCAGAAGCGGTCTGTAGAGATCAGAAGAAGGGGGCGAAGGTCTTTTTGAAATTGGGTGACATGGTTTACCTTATCTTTGCAACCTACCGTCGATCTACTCTTAGGAAGGCGGTCGGAGAAAGCTTAAACCCGCGATGGTCCTTTCAAGATCATAAACGTGGAGATGCTGAAACAGCTGAGGAGGTAGGCAAAGTCAAAATCGTTTCCGGTAAACCGCGGTTAAGACAAAGATGGATAATGAAGTCAAATCTGTAAAAAATTGATCGAAGATCAGATGATGCAGCATCGAGTTGAGATGCTTTCGAGGACAAGCAATTTAGGACTGGTCATGTCCCCTTCCAGTTGACATCTCTTAGAGCTAATGATTAGCCTATTATGCAATTCTCAGAGGGCTGATAGGGATGGATAGAGGGTCTTGATGGAGCTTTGGCTGGCTTCGGGGCCATCGAATTTCTCCAGCTGGCTTTCGTTCGGGCTCATTCGGACACTATTTGCCTGAGTTGCTATTTTTAGCAGTTTTTGACACTCAGCGAGGCACCCCTGCTATTTTTAGCAATATGGTTTGATCATGTGCAGAATCATTCACTCTTTCGCCAGCTTCAGACGGTTCGTGAATCGGACGCTTCTTGAGGGAGATATTAATATTTAATTGATTAATTAAATATTAATTAATTGAAGCATATATTATAAGGTTATAATATTTTAATATTATAACTTAAGTGAATATCAAGGGGTCGACCATCATTGTAAAGGGGACCGTTTTTTATTAATCTTTTAATTAAAAAGTGGCGTCCAACTTAGGAAGAATTAAAAGGTGAAATACAATTTTATTTTAATGATTGCCTTTTTGGGGAAAATCGCACTTTTCAAAGAATATAAGGCTTTGCCTTGGGATTCGAGCCATTATTATGTTGATTATTGAATTTTTGAGCAAGTCTTCTTCCGAAGAACGAAGCCTAGGGTTTCTGTTGTCTACAGACATTGGAGAACGAGCCATCTTCAGTGTTGCGATTCAAAGGCTGTGAAATACCAGCTGATCTATTGCTTTCAGAGGGATTTCTTCATTCAGAAGTGATCACAGAGCTTCACAGTTGATTTACCTTCAGGGTTTTTAGTTAGTAATTCATCCAGAGGAGTTTCTTCAGTTGAGGCGCCTACCTTCTGAGATCTGGAGGTTTCAGAGAAGGGCCGTACTTTTATTGCTGTTGCTATTGCAATCCGTACCTTCATACAACAGGTCCGTACCATCATTAATAAGCCGTACTTCTTCTTTAAGGAGAAACGCCTTCTCTTTTTGCTCTGTAACTTCACATACAGGGGCGCACTTGCATCTGGTATCAATCCGGATCATTTGACAGAAGGAAAAAGGATTATTTATTGCAGCCGTACCAGTTCATGATCATTCTCAGCTTGCTGCAAATCAGGTTCTTTGAATAATATTTGCCTTATCTTTCCTGTATTTCAGAGATTCTTTATTGTAATTGCTATGGAAAAAATAATGAAATCAATAGTTATCGGTTCCTGAGCCTATTTATGTTAGATCTGAGCTTATTGTATTTGTTAGCAATTTTATATCAATTTCTTTCCAAAATCGCATTCTTTCTTCATACATGCAAAAATCACAAAAAAACCAAAACTTCAAAAAACAAGCAAAAAACACAGACAGTTTCCAGATCAGTTAGAACAGGGGTTTCTACAGTGGTATTAGAGCTAAATCCTACCATCCTGAGGGTTTAGCAATCTTATGCAGCCACAAGAGTTTGGGTCACACAGGTATTATACTCGCAGGAGAGCCTTGATTGACAGGCAACAGGGTTTGGTCAGGCAGCCGGGAAACATGGCTGACAGAACAGATATTCCTAGAACAGAGATTCCTCAAAACCCTAGGGATCAGGACGATGCAGAGGTTCTACACGGTCTCAGAGATTTACGAGCAGGTCAACGGCAGTCTAACGATGTGCTACAACAGTTGACAGTGGCACTCCAGAGATTAGGTACGCCGAGGAGACTGTCACCACATCATGACGAGGACAGGAGTGATGCAGGATCACGGAGAGCACCTAGGACTGCTTCACGGACGGCAGATAGGCCCACTTGGCCTACTTTTGTGAGACAGGAGGCCGATGAGGCTATGGCAGGTGAGGAGCATGAGGAGTTGTTCGCAGATACACTTATGGCAGCGAACGAGGAGTGGGAGTTAGTACCACCAGATGTCAGACAGCATTACCTTTGACAGATTTATTACACAGAGGAGAGAACACCACAGAGGTCGACAAGATTGGACACTTAGACATCAGAACAATGATCTGAAACATGCTACAAACAGACTCAATCTAACGATGTTCGATGGTAGTGGTAAGGTTACAGCTCAGGCCTGGATCAGTAAGCTAGACACTTTCCAGATCAGTTAGAACAGGGGTTTCTACAAATACCAATTTTTTTCATCTCATGTAAAATAAGAAGGCAATCCAATCCCATCCCAAAGTTGGTATTTCATGATGGGCATATAGTGGAACATCCAAAGAAGAACAAGGAAACCCTTTTGGAATATTAGAAATCCATCCTAGAAGATCTAAGGCACAAAGAACAAGACATCTTTACTCAACACACCACATATATCCTTAATAACAAGCATAATGATACCCTCTTGGCAAGAAATTTCTCTAGAGGAAGTTAAAATGCAATGTTTGGGCTAAAAAAAATGAAGCTCCTTCGACTAGATGATTTCCAAGACTTTTTTTACCAATACTTTGGGACCTTCTAGGTCAATATCTTTGGGAGGTTGTGAAAGAATCTAAGGATTCTAAAGCAATGCTCAAATCCCCTAACCATACCTCCTTGGTCCTCATCCTAGAGCACAATGGAGCTAACAAAGCTGAAGAATTCAGACCTATCTCTCTTTGTAATATAGTCTATAAGATGTGTTGGTACCTGTTGGTGTACGTTTTATCATCCATCGAACACACAGAATAAAATGTCCAAAGACACTCTATCCTCTCTTGAAAAACCACCGCGTATGCTAAGATTGCGAGAAGATCATATGGCGATTCCAAGGTTTCTTTTGTTGGGTCTCGACGTGTGGATAAGCTCAATGGCCGTTGTGATATGCTGGTAATAAACAAGGGGACTTAGGTAAGAAAATCTTCACAAGTTCAAGACTTAGGGAATTTATCATTAAAGGCTCTCAATTAGGACTTTCAATGGATCTCAAAAAAATGGCAAAAGGATAGGGTTTAGGAGAATCTAGTCTATGTCTAAGAACTCAAGAGACAATAAGGATTCGGTGAAGGGAATAAACCACACTTTGTTTCGCCTCCTGCTGGACAACATACGCAAAATGGGTGCAATCTTCAAGGGTTGTGAGAATAATTTTCAAACCTCGAATGAGGCTGAAGTTAAGTTTCCACACTTAAGAGCTCAGGCTAACTTTACGCATCGAATGAAAATCATCCATTCGAAGAAAGTATGAGCTACACTTCACCATTGAATCAATACGATCAATCTTTTATTCAATTAACCAACTTTCAAAGCAAATTCTACTTAATCTAACTCTAACTTTAATCTATGGCGGAAGATGATATGCAACCTCGCTTACTATTTGATAATAAGAAGTTATTCAAGGCAAATCATGCTCAAGAGCTTTTATTATTCAAAACAGTCTCAATGCAACAATTTCATATCCTATCTCCACACACTTTACAAATGAGGGGGCGAGCTCAATTTATAGGCTCCCCAATTACAATTCAATGGCCAAGATTGATTTCAAATCAACGACCGAGATTACAAAATAAAACCCTAATTAGGGTTTGTCACTTTCGACCAATGAGAAAATTTCATTTGAGGACACTTGTCCTTTTGCTAAATATAAACCAACAATAAAATAGAAAGTTGTTGTATGTTGATTTGGAACAATTTGATTGGTTGGAAGATGAAGAGGCGCCACCTCAGCATGCTGGATGCCTTCCCTGGTTGCTTCGTTTTTCCTCCACGTGCTTGCCTTAGAATATTTTCCTTGCCGATGACTCTGTCCGTTGTGCTTGTTACTTCCTAGCTGTGATCCTGGATTCCTTTTGAGACTTTGATTTCTTCTTCTTACCTGTACTGGAATCTTTGAGGTCTGGAAGTCTCCCCTTGGAGCAGGTGTCTGGACTTGAAGTGGGTTGCTTTGAAATTCCTCCTGCTTGAACTGGGTTGATGCTATTCCTTGGGATTTCCTCTCTAAATTCTCCAATTTGTGTCAAGAAATTGTCTAAGTATGGAGATCTGTTTGGAAAACTCTTCTTGTCACCATCCGATTTTGATTGGAAGCTTGTTTTTAATTCTTCAAGAGATGAAATCCCTCAAGAAGTTGTCCTGATTGCTTCCTTCAAGTGCCTAGAATTTGGAGAAGAATGCCTTTGTGCTTTCGCCACAATAGAGGAAATTGGAATTTCCTCTGTGAAGTATCTCCCAGACTTAGTCATATTTTGGCTATTCAAGTTCATTTTGTAACATCTTCATCTGGACCATTCAACATTTAGCCATGCTCGAACGAACTTTTCCTGTGGATTTGCCTTCAATTCTGAATCTGGCTTGTGTTAAGGATTTTATTCATTTCTTCTTTATTTCTCTTCATCCTTCCTATTTTCTGTCCAACACTTCGTGAATTCTTCTAGCCAATTTTCTCATCCTCTCCTTGGGCGGACTTCACATGAGCTTGGACGTTTTCTCTCTCGGCCTAAGTCAGACTTCAAGCCACTTTGGACAAACAGGTCTAGGGAGAAGTCGAACTTTATCATGCTTGTGCCATTTCTCAGTTGAGCAAAGTCGGATTTGCTAGTGGTTTCGCCATCTTTTCTTTATGCTTGGCGAACCTTCTCAACACTTTGACATTTCTTTTCTTGGTCTAGGTCGGACTTTACATCATGTTTGCCATTGTACTTGGCGGATCTTATGGATGTCTGGACATACCTTCTCCAAGCAAAGTCGGACTTTGTAAAGGTTTGGACATGCTTTGCTTAGGCAAGGTTGGACTTTCTCATGCTTGTCCCATCCTTTTTCCCTCACTCCATTTGGCTTGAAGCAGACTTGCCACCATTCCACGCCATTGCTTCTTCTTTGAAGATTCGCCTTGTGTCTTCATCCACCTGCAAGAAATAAAATAAACAAATTCAAATTTTCTCTCTCCTGAATTCTAGCTCCGAAGTTAAATTTTTAACACTCTCTCTCCTGAAGTCACGGTGAATTTTGTGTCGAATTTATCACTTCAAAGCGAATTCCATACTCCCTTTGCAATTTTCATCTTGGCATGGGCATATTTCATATTTAATTCTCCATTTTAATCTCCCGAAGTCGGAATTCTCACTAATTTGCCATACTCTCTCTCTAGAAGTCGAACCCCTTTGAGACTTGCAAAGTTTCAAGACTCTTGTCATTTATTTTTTATCCAATCTCTTCATTTTCTTTGGCCAAAAGTTTATTTTCCAATTTTATTCCCCATTCCGTCTAGCCAAACCAAAACTTAAGCCATTCCGTCGACAAACTTTATGCCAGATCCCTATTTTTCTTTGCCATGGCGAACTTTACCTTGCACTGAGCTTACTTTCTTCTGCCAAAGTCAAATTTTCTCTTGCTCAGTCAAATTTTTTCTAGGCAAAATCCTTGTCTGGATGTCTTCATTGGGCGAATTTCTTTGACGTTTGACAAATTCTTCTTCCTTTTGGCCAAGGGCGATCCTTCCTTTCTCCTTGCCTTGTGCATTTTTCTCTGACCAAAATTGTCAATTTTTTCTCTAGATATTTAAGACTTTAGGCCAAATTCAAATTTATCTTCTCTTTTGTGCTAGGCACACTTCATTTTATTTCTTGCCATAGCCTAACTTCTTTAGCACTTGTCCTTTCAAACTTAGCACTTAGCTTCTCGAAAATGTCATGATACTTAGCCAAAAATCTCAATTTTTTATCCTTTAGCCTCTATACTTCGGCAAATTTTCGAATTTCCATTGACTAGGCACCAAACACTTGGCAAAAATTAATTTTTTTCCTCTCCATAGACCATGGCAGACTTTCAAATCACTTGGACAAGGTGAAGGCGGACTTTCCATAGTCTTGGACATCATCTCTTTGAACATGGCAAACTTCCAAACCTTTTAGCATTTGCCTTAACACTTCATCTCTTAGAAATGTCATAATATTTGGCCAAAATTTTGATTTTCCACCTTTTTAGGCTCTTATACTTAGGCAAAATTTTGAAATTCTCATTGCTAGGCACCAAGACTTAGTGAAATTTTTTTTTTTTTTCCTTCTCATGTGCCTAGGCGGACTTTCCAACCTCTTGGCATGTACATGGCGGACTTTGGATGGTCTTTGCATCATCTCCTCAAGTGCATGGCGGACTTTGAAGGGGGCTAGGATATGCAAGGCGGACTTTAGAGAGTCTTTGGATATGCATGGCGGACTTCATGAGTTCTTGGCACTTGACAACCTTCAAGCTGGCAGACTTCACAACTTTTTGGCATCATCCCTTTGAGGCCAAGGCGGACTTCCAAAGCTTTTGCACTTGACATGGCGGACTTCATAACTTCTTTGCACTTCCTTTCAAGTGTATGGCGGACTTTCCACACTTCCAGACATTTCTTCCTTTGTGCTGGGCGGACTTTCCACACTTCCAGACATTTCCTCCTTCGTCCCGTCCCACTTTTCAAGGACCTCCTTCATGGCTGGCGAATTTCTTCAGACTTAACCAGATTTTCATGAATTTTGCTCTTTTTTGAGTTGATTTTCAGTGATTTTTGTGCTTCATATCTGACTGGTTTTGACTGATTTTTCCAGAATTTGATGCTTTTTTGGTCTGATTTTCATGCTTTTTGACTTGTTTTTCCAGGTTTTTCAATAATTTTTCAATTTTTTTTAATTTGATTTTCTGAGAGTTCTATCAAGTTTTTTGAACTTCTGAGTGCGTTTTTGGAACTCGGGACCTTTCTAAATATAGGAACTTTCCAAAAATAGGAAATAGAAAAGCAAAACCCTAAAAAATAGGGAACCTTTGTTTGGTCCGAAAATGCCAAAAATGAAAAATCGAAAAAGCAAAATTTCCTAAAAAGTAGGAAGTCTCAGAGTTGGTCGAATTCACAGTCGATCTTCGTTTCCTGGGCCTTCTGAGCGCTTCCATGACGTCTACGCATTGATTCAAGCATGGATTACTGACTTGGCTCGGGTGACTCTCGGAAGACTAACTTGAAACTCTCAAAATAATGACCTCATTGTAAAAAGACGAGTGATAAGCAATTGCAACACCAAGGCAAAAAGCGAAAACAGGGGGTCCCCATTTGCAATGGGGCGATGTGTGAAAAAGGTCACAACAGTACCCAAATTCACTACCCATAGAAAACTGTCTTCAATCATATTTGTAGTCAAAAACTAGGTCATTTTTGTCACATCAATGTTATTTATGCTATCTTTCCTATCGAATAGTCAAGTCCTCAGACATTGGTATCTCTTGGTCCACTAATAATTCATGCAAGATGTTTGTCACAAATATTATCAAGCTCTAAATTCTAAAGGAGGGTCCAGCACAAGCAGAAGAAGGAAGGAAGAAAGACTATGATGCCTAATTTTGGGAATCAAATACAATTGCAAATTGATGTTATCTACAAGTTAGTAGTGGTCCATTCTCTTAATCATAGTCTATTTATCAACTGTATAAATTTCAGACCTTGCTATTGTTATGTGAAGCAATAATTAATGTAATTATTTTTTTCTATTGCATTCGAAATGTTGTGTATTTCCCAAAATATTTTGCAATGTTAAACAATGATTCAAGTTAAGGAATTCTGATAGCCTCTTGAATGAAAACTTAAATATTCCAGCTGCAAATCATTAAATACCTCCTACCAATCAAATGCAATATCTTTACAAATTTTCAAAAAAAAATCGAACTGACATTTTGTCAAACAGTTTTGCTTTCTGCTGTCCTTAATGTTTTCCACAAAATTTTGGGGTTGCAAATAATTTTCAAACATATATACAAATATATATATATATATATTCAATAACATAAAATGCATTTGGCATCATTGTGCAGGTATTATATAAAATAAATCCAGCTAATGTATATTTCTTTCAAAAACTAATAATGCTACTACAGTTCACAAGCTATATATGTATGTATGTGTGTGTGTATGTATGTATGTATGTATATGTATATACACATATACATATATATATACACACACACACATATATACACATATACACATTTACATATATACATATACACATATACACATATATACATATACACACATACACACAGCCGCTCTGGGATGCTACACAACAGTCTTAATCCTGATGCCTTAGACTTGAGTTGGCATTCACAGTCCACAGCGGAAGAGATACCGTTCAGTCGATGCATTGAATCTTAAAGTCACCACAAATTTATTCAACCCCTTTCGATATCCCATATGGCGTCAAGAAACTCATAGGCCACTTGTCTCAAATGGTTCGGCACTTAGCAAGGTTGTCATGTCCCCTTTTCAATAGCCACCTTGATGAACATTTAGCCTTTATTTATTCCCGAAAGCTAAACAGGAGAAATAAGGGAGTAAGTATTAAATTAATTATTTATAAAGTTATTTCAATAAAGTAAAACTAAAAGATGACTTTATATTTAATTAATTTAATAAAGTGACTTAAAATAAATATTATATCATAAAGTCACTTAAGGGAATAAAATAATAATAATTTTAGAAGCTTCCTAGAAAGTCATTGAGAAATCTTTATAAGGAGTTGTTGGCTTAGCATTTGGGCATGCTTGACTTGAATCTCATTTCTCATTACCAGTTTAGTAAGAAAGCTTGAATGATTTGCATTGGTCGAGGGTTTGAAGACTCTAGGGTACCGGTTTCAGTTGTGAAAGATCAACCCTAGTTGGCGGTTGTGGAGAAATGCATCGAGGGTTTCTACAAGTGCTTCATTGGAGAATTCTAACAGGGGCAATAGCTGATGTATTATTGCCCTTCTGTTGAGGAGTTTGCACAATTGCAATACCTAGTTTATTATTGCAATTATTAAAAGATTTATAGGTCTGCAACAGTTGATGTATTGTTGCAAGTATTTGAGGAAAAAGATCATTTCCTTGCTGATTTAATATATTGACAAATTTTGTGGCCTTTGGCCAAATTCGTAAAGAAATTTCCGGTAGAAATTGACTTTTGCTGGCTTTTTCTTACCCCATCTCCGGGAACGATCGAAACGTAATGTATGTAAAACCCCTGCCTTCTCAAACAGGAGGGGTTTCTCCCGTTTAATAAAGTTTCCGGAAGCAAAACCAAAACGTTGCCTATCTTTTGGATCAGCTTAGAGCACAAGGTTTTTTAAACACAAACGCCGCAGCTGAGATTTTCTGATAAGAAGTTCAACTACGACTAACTTAGACTAAAGACGTTCCTAACCTCTCAAGTAATAGCAGAGCAAGAGAAGTTAGAAATTAACAAGGTAGATTTTCTGACAAAAATACTTTAACAATCTCTCTCTCAACAAACACCTACACACTTCACTGTAAGCTGAAATAAAGATCATGAAAGCATAACATAGATAACGGAAATCTGAGATTTTAGACCAAGGCGTGTAAAGAGGCCTACATTTTATTACTCAAATCTCAAAATAAACTCTTCTGATGCCTTTGAATAAGAAATTGCAGCCATGAGGCTTGCAAACTTATTCCCCAACAATAGAAAACAGTAATCCTCATCAACTCCCTTGCTAGCATAAGATTCCAAATAATTTGTTTATCACAATACAAAATGTGAATGCATTAATTTGAGCAACAAATAGAAGGTACAATAGGCTCGCTTTGTTCCCTATAAGTAAATTCGCTAAACTAAGTGAATCAACCTAATAACAACTTGCTGCAATTCAGGCTCGCAATTTGCTAACACAATAACCGCTAAAGAAACTAAATGAGCAAAGACTCTTATTTATAGAGAAGCAGAGGAGTAGGGAACCCTAAAATCTCCTTGCTTTCACAATCTAGGGCTTGCTCAGCAAGCAAGCTTTATTACCAAATCTAGAAACAAGATAACAACTAAAACCCTAAAAAGCAGAAAAAGCGGGAAACGCCAACTATTACATCTTATCTTCTTTCTATCCTCAAAGAATGGATAAGGATTATTCCAAGAATAGAAAGAAAGCGGGAAAGAAAGCTTCTAGAAGAAAGCTGCTCTAAAGCTCGATCACATCCGCTAGGAAGTCTGAGATTGTGTCCCGGTTCGGTGCATCTATACCATCAACAGCAAAACACCGCTTTTCAAGAATATCTTCGGCATCTTCAATAGATCTTAGGAAAGCTTCAATCTCATTGGCCGCTTTATTGAACTTTGCTGACATCACTGAAATATGACCTATCCTTCCGCCAACTGGGCTGCAACTTTGAACAACGTTCTGGAACTGATTTTGCACCTCCTCAAGCCCGACATAAGAACCATCTTCAAGACTGTACTAAGAGGGGATCTCTATGACAAATTCACTGATGAAAAGGAGAGCTTCAACCACCCTTTGCCTGTAGGTGATGAATTCTTCAGATATCCTCTCATAGGTTTTAACTTTGAAAACATGACGTTCTCTCCATGCAAGGATTTGCCTTTTGTGCTCCTTTGAAACTGCTGAACCGTAGGCTGTGTCTAAATCAGCAATGATAATCTCATGCCCAGGTTTTAATTCAACCCATGTTCAAATCCTTGGATGCTTTGACGAAGTTTATGAGCATTCTCTCTCAACTGGAACATCCGAGCCAAGATCTCCTTTCCTCAGACAATGAAGCTCTCGATCCATTCCTGAGTCTCTTTCCCACATATGACCAGCTGTCTTAACTGATGGTGATCAGCTGGTGTCTCTAAGACCTGGGGCAGCAACTGAGTTGTTTGTGAAGAACCACGAGCAAGGTTAGAAATAAAAAGCTTAAGCTGCTGATTTTCAGCCTTGAGGGCTGCCTTGTCTTCTCCGTCTTTTAACACTCTTTCAAGGTTTCTGGGATACAACTTTGAAGAGACTCCAAATCTGCATGTCTCTGTATTTCTCACCAAGATTAGCCTCACCATTACAAAATCATCCGCCTCACCTCATCCTCTATTCTTATCTCTCCGAGGTACAAAGAAATGCCTCACATAACTGCTATCAGATTCCTATCAAAGTGAACCTGCTTCTTTGTTCTCTTCTTAGGGGTTCCCCGAGCAATATTATCGTAGATCATCACGTAACACTCCACTCTGATATGAAGGTCTTCTCTCTAACCCCCTTCCTAAGGGAGTTCTTCCTAAGCTAAGACACCGTGAGTATCTTTACTAACTTCCCAGGTGTACCGCTAAGCATTCCTTCATCATCTTCAATATCAAGATCAATATGAATTGGTGACGAACCCGTCAAAGGTACAGGAACATGTGTTGAAGGTGGCTCCCCTGTTTCTTTCTGAGGTATGGGCTCGTCAAAAGGAACTTCTGAATCAACCGTAGGCTGTTCCTGTATGACTATGCCTGAGAAATCCAACCTTCTCTTTACATTTTTATTTGATCTACATCCCTTGACGCCATCTTGAGACTGACTTTTACCCTTTCCTTTTGACTGTGCTGTAGAAGAAGAGGGAATTATCCTTGGCGGCTCTGCTACTGGAATAGAGTTCTTCCTTTTAAGCACTAAGAAAACCTTACTATACTCCACGACTTGTCTTGTTCTGTCTTCAACTGAAAGAGATTCCTTGTTTGCCCAATTAACTTGTGGAAGAGGCTGATCCTTGATCCTTTTCTGAGTGTACATCGGTAGAAGCACATCTTCATCATCATCGGAGAGCCCTTCTATATCTTCATTCAAACAATCTTTCATCTGATGGAGAGTCAACCTGCTGTAACTACGCCTTCGCACTTCAAACTCATCTGCAAAAAAAAAAAAAAAATCTTCAAG
>VDFB02191565.1:0-28605 GCA_007258455.2 Sequoia sempervirens
AGACTAGGACCCACACGCGGACAGTTAGCACAGAGGGGGTGGATCAGCCACGTAGAGCAGGGCCATATGACAGACCTCCCACAGCTCAGAGATCAGCGGGTTCCCAGCATCATTCTCCCACACACTCCCGACATGATGGCAGTGGCAGTTCAGGATAGAGATATTGCTTGAGATTCATTTGAGACACTGTATTTTGATCTTATAGCCTGCGGGCTTCCATGTATTATTGAGACATTATGAAATTGTGAGGTGACACATTTGAGCGATATATATATATATATGATTTTGGCGGCGATTCTCATGATATGCATTTCTATGTACTGGTTATGCAATATTTATTTATATGTGTGATGTTTATATGACATGCTTATGTGATAGATGAGTATATGTATTTTATGATGTTTATGCAGCTAATGAGATAATTTTGGTTCTATGTGATGTATGGTTCTATATGATGTATGATCGTATATGTAACATGAATCCCAGTCATCAATTCAAGATAAATAAGCCATAAAGTCAAAAATCTGGTAAAAATATTTTCCAAAACTTGATCTTGTTTGTTTGATTTGTTTGATTGATAGAGCCTGATTGTAGGAGATACACATACCGGATAAGACTGTGAGTCTGGTTTCGATGTTATGACTATCTGTATAAGGCATGACAAAGCCTGGTTTCAGAAAGAAATGTATTGTATAAGACGTTGAGTCAGATGCCGTTGATGTGATAACCTGTATAAGGCTATGTTTGACCTTATCGATTATGCAAGAAGGACTCGTCCTGTATAAGACATAGGTTGATTGTTTTGATAATGTTTGTTTCCAAGAAGGACACATCCTGTAGCAGATTGTTGGTTGATCTGTTTTGAATTGTTTTGTTTGGCCAGTTGTTTGATTTGACTTAGAGACATTGCTGAATTGTTCACCAGATTGAGGCATGACTTGAGATGATGCGTGGATAATTGACTGTGTGTGACGACAAACCCTAAAGGACTAACCTAGTGCGGCCTCGAGGGCTCATCGATTGATGGCCTTGCCTATATTATACATGCAGAGACCTCGCAGTTCGACTTGACTTGACCGACAAGACTGACTACAAATAAAAGATGTGTGTGAAAGTGAATGCAACGAACCCTAATGGACTGACCTAGTGCGGCCTCGAGGGCTCATCGATTGATGGACTTGCCTACGTTATACATGTAGAGACCTCGTAGTTTGACACAACCAATGACTTTGTCATATAGACATATGGATTGACTCATGACTTTATACAGACAAACCTAAACAGACTGACCTAATGCCCTGGGGGCACATCGGCAGATGGCCTTGCCTACGTCCAATCGCAGAGGCAACGTAGTTCGATAAAGGACAAAGACTAACAAGTGTGACTGACTCTTACTATGTTTTTGGATTTTTGAAATGTTTTGATTTTTTTGTCCTTTTGAAGTTTTTTGATATTTTTTGTGTTTTCTCAGGTCATTTTGCAATGTTTTTTTTTCCATGGTTTTACGTCTTCAACACAACCAATGTAAGAACCAATATGACACATGTCAAGTGTTTGCCCCTAGTCAAGTATAAGACCAATTGACTATGAATAGGGTAAGATGGGGGATATGAAATGCGCTCAATGTCAATCGTTCCAGGTCATGGGAAAGACTACCACTTATTACGGATGTTATATACAAGTGATGAACACGAAAGATATGGGATACGTATAAGGATAGGTAGTATGTACAAGGATAAGGACTATGTATAGGGTAGTGGACTATGTACAGGGAAGTGGTCTATGTATAGGATAGCGGACTATGTACAGGGTAGATTAGAATAATAGTAGACAAAAGAGCAGAGTTCAGTACACATGGCGCCTGTTTTCCAAGTTTTCACCATGGTACCTATCCAAAGCGCCACTGAAGTGGTTTTCACTAGTGGACGAATGATTTGTCTTTACTATTTTCCAGATTATCTAATTTTTTTGGTGTTACCAAGATGCCTGTTTGCCAGGTTTTCACCTTGATAATGATTTTTTTTGTGATTTTCTAATTTTTTTGTATTTTTTCTAATTAAGACAAAGGCTCCTAGAAGCTATGCGTAGAACTTCTCAGATGCATACTATTGATTGGTGAGGACAATGGTTCCCCTTCAGGAGTAGAGAGTTGGTACGCTCCTGATCCAAAAGCTTTTGTGACAATATAAGGTCCTAACCAATTAGGTTCAAACTTTCCTGGTTTATCTCTTTCTGCTTGATTCTTTGGGTTTTCCATTAAAACTAGGTCACCAATGTCAAAGTTTTTGTTCAAGACCCTCTTGTTATAGCTATGACAAAGGTGATTTTGGTATGCTTGAAGATGGTCTAGTGCCTTCTATCTTCGCTCATCTAAAAATTCTAGCTCATGGAGTCTCGACACTCGGTACTCTTCATCATCAATGTGGCCTTTCAGGGATACCCTTAGGGAAGGAATCTCGACCTCAATAGGCAAAATGGTTTGAGACCCAAAGACAAGTGAATATGGGGTAGCACCAGTGGGAGTATGGATACTTGTATGATAAGCCCATAAGGTAGGGTTAAGCTGTAAATGCAAGTCACGACCAGCATCATTGACAATTTTCTTGAGAATTCTAATAATGGTCTTGTTAGATGCCTCCGCTTGGCCGTTACCTTGTGGGTAGTATGGAGTGGAAAAGTGATGTTGGATATGAAATTCATCACACAAGTGATGAATTTGTTGGTTCTTAAATGGGCGGCCATTATCAGTGATTATGAACTAAGGGACACCATATCGATAGATGATATAGTTCAGGATAAATCTAGAAATCTGTGTGCCGGTAATGTATGTCATAGGAATGGCTTCAATCCACTTCGTAAAGTACTCAGTGGCGTGATAATGAACTTGTGTCCATTAGATGATGTGGGGTGGATCTTACCTATGAGGTCGAGTCCCCATTGGACAAAGGGCCATGGTGACGTGATAGGACGGAGCTCCTGTGCTGGGGCATGTATCAAATCTCCATGAACTTGGCATTGGCGGCATTTTGTTACAAAGACATATGAGTCTTTTTCCATAGTAGGCCAATAATAACCCAGTCTCATAATCTTTTGGCTAAGGTAGGACCGCTAGAATGGGAACCACATATACCCTCATGCACCCCACGCAAGGTTGCTTGTGCTTCAGTAGAATCAAGACATCTCAGTAGGGTATTATCTAAGGCACGCCTATATAGGGTGTCTCCGACGATGGTGTATTTGGTCAATTTGGCAAGAGGAAATCGCGTTCTATGTTGGTTATTGGATAGGCCAATGGGTATGACTTCAGCATGAAGGTAATCATAGATTTCTTTGTACCATGGGGAATTGGGACCAACGATGTCACACAACTACTCATAACCGGGATATCGAGGGTTTGACCAAAGCCGCTCCACCAAGAAACTTAAACCTAGGTACCTTGTTAGGAATAATAAGAAGTGATGCACCTTTGTAGCCATAGCGCTTCTGGGCTTCCCTCGCTTAAAATGTGTGAGGTATTTGATGAAATTTGACTTTGTCAAAGTACTCTTTAAAGCTATCAGCCATGCGCTTGTATGGAGCAAGCTTCTCATCCTTAGTCTCATAATCATCATTTACATGTCTGATTACTAGTTGAGAATCGCCATATACCTATAGGTTCTTGATTTTCCACTTAACTGCCATGCGTAAACCTGTCACTAAAGCTTCATATTCCGCCATGTTGTTAGTGCATGGAAATGCAATCCTGAATGATTTAGGGATGGAATCACCCTGTGGTGTGATAAACAATATCCCATCCCCTGAACCATGATTTGTATGTGAGCCATCAAAGTACAGCTTCCATGTTATGTTTGTGTCAAATTTGAATATGAACTCATCAGGAAATTCTACAACTAATGGGTGATCTGCCTGTAGGGGTGTGTCAGCTAATTGATCAGCAATGACATGTCCTTTAATAGCTTTCCTTTCTACATACTGAATATCATACTCGCTAAGTATCATAACCCACTTGGCCAGTCGTCCTGTTAATGCTGCCTTGCTGAGAAGATATTTCAGAGGGTCTATTTTAGCAATCAGCATTGTTTGATGGTTTAGCATGTAGTGCCTCAGTTTTTGGGTAGCAAATACTACCAAACAAGTAAGACAGCACGTCAATGTTACTATAGTTGAGCTCATAACCAACCAAAACCGGGTTGATATAATAGACTTCTTTCAAGGACCTTTCATTGTCATTCTCCAGGTAAGCAATGCTCCAAGTGATGAATGGGTTGCTGTAATATAAAGAATCAATGGTCTTCCTTCAACAGGTGGCATTAAGACAAGTGGTGTGAGTAAATATTCTTTAATCAGTTGAAAAGCCTCTTCACACCTAGTTGTCCATGCAAAGGGTACTCCTTTCTTAAGTAGATGTTGAAAAGGACGTGTCTTGTCTACTAGCTGCACTATAAATCTTCTGATAGATTGCAACCTTCCCTATAATGTCCTTAGTTGACTGAGATTGTTGGGTGGTGGCATGTCCATGATTGCTTTCACCTTAGCAGGATCTACTTCAATGCCTCGCCTAGAAATGATATAACCTAACAACTTTCCTGACTTGACTCCAAACACACATTTCTTTGGATTGAGTCTCACTTTATACTTCTCCAACCTCTGAAATATCTTGTCTAAAACCTGTAGATGTTCTGCCCTTGTCTTGGATTTTACAATAAGGTCATCGACATAATCCTCCATACAATTATGCACTAGATCATGAAAGATAGTAGTCATGGCATGCTGATAGGTTGCCCCTGCATTCTTGAGTCTGAAGGGCATAACATTCCAGCAATACGTTCCCCAAGGACAAGTGAAGGGTGTCTTAGGTTGATCTTCAGTTGCAATTCTGATCTGATTATATCCTGAAAATCCATCCATAAGGGACAACATCTCATATCCTGTTGTCATGCCAACTATCATGTCTATATTAGGCAAAGGGAAATCATCCTTAGGACAAGCTTTATTGATATCTCTAAAATCAGTGCAGATGCGGATGCCCCTAGTTGGTTTAGTGACTGGTACAAGATTGGAATTCCAATCTGTATAGTTGATAGATCTGATGAAACCAATGTCTAAGAGTTTCTTGAGTTTTTCCTTGACTAATAACGCAATTTGTGGATGCATTTTTCTCAACTTCTGTTTTACTGGTTTGGTACCTGGTTGTAAAGGCAAGTGATGTAGAACAAGTTCAGGATCTAACCCAGGCATGTCAGCATATGACCAAGCAAAATTTATCTGTCTCTGTTCCAAGAAGTCGTGGAACTCTGATTTCTCTTGTGTTGTCAATGACGCTGCCAAATAAATCAATCGAGGATTCTCTTTTGTGCCTATGTTGACTTCTACTAATTCTTCAACGAGCATGGGTGACTTTTCTTGTGCAATGGGGAGAATGTTCAAACCTCCATCCTTAGGCACCTCAGAGAGGTTTTCACCTTCGGATGTGTCCTTTCTTTTTACTTTTTCATTGTCTAGAGGTGCCTTTCGGTTTTCACCTAGAGACTCATCCTTTTTATTTTGTTTATCCTTTTTCTCATTTTTGCGACTGGAGGGTTGAACCAATTCCCCAAAAGATTCTTTATTGTCCAAGTCAATGGTAAAACGAGCTTTATGATCTCCATTAGGTATACCTTCTTGTAATCCCAGGAACTCAGCAATTGCTTCATCATTCTCAAAAATGTCTAAGATGGGTGTATCTTGTTGATCCCAATTTATGAGTTGGGGATAAACTAAGGGCATGTCATCGTCAGAGTTATCAAAGTCTAATGGGGTCAAGGTAAATATTAAATTATTCATGTGATTACAAAAATCTTGTACCAGGTCCGTTTTGCTCTTGGATTTGGGTCGAGATAGATGAATAGGTGGGCCTAATGCCAAGGTTTGACTATCGGAAATAGGTAGCTCATGTTGCCAAGAGGTAGGATCAAGTGATTCCCAATAGTAGTGTTTAAACCATTCCTATTTTGTCATTTTCTTTGGTGGACAGGAATTTAAAGGATTTGGTGAGGAACTTAACATCAAGTCAAGTTCTCCAAATAATTTTTCAAGGTCCATGGAAGAAGTAGAGGATAAGGAATCCCACTCATAATCGTTAGAATCGGGGGAGTCACGATGATATTGGTCTACTGGTTCGTGAGATGTCTTAATATCTTTTGAAGCACATACTTCCTCAAGTAAGGGTAATGGAGTACTAGGAATGCCAATCTGAATCGGTTGAAACCCTAGCCCTACTCCTTTTGGCCACTGAGAAACAAGTATTGGTTCAATTCTGCCATCTTGGTTTAAACCTAAACCACTTTGTCCATCATATCCTTTGCTTTGCATGATTTTGAAACCCTTTCCATATAGACTTGTAGGAATATGAGCAAGTAAAAGGGGTTCGTGATTATCTTCGTTATACAGCCAGGAAGTGACATCTTCTGTATCTATAGCCTCTTTGCTTAATTCACCCCATTTAGTAAAAGTTGTTGTGGGGGGAACATGTATAGTGATCATAGACTGTCCCCTACCTGTTATAGGTAAACCATATGACTTAGGAGGAACCAAATGGCTAACACAATAAGAAGTCTTCATGTAATACTCTCCACAACCCTTGTCTTGGATCTCGACCCTAGGAGTGGTAGGAAGTGAGGGTGAAATGCATGGGGTTCGAAAGTGAGTGCGGACGGTCAACATAAGAAGATGGATTTCAGACTCATGAGGCCCCTTGGTTAACTAGCACTCCTGGACATTGAGGGATCTCCTTTAGATTGGTGCAATACTGGAAAGGATCAGGATCACCATCTATAGTTATTTCAGTGCCATTGTAAGGGAATTTAAGACACTGATGATATGTGGAAGGGACCGCCTTCATGGCATGAATCCATGGTCTACCTAGCAGAAGGTTATAAGGGAGGGTGAGATCCAAGACTGAACTTTGTCTCCATTACCGCAGGACCAATTCTGATAGGAAGTGTTACCACTCCCTTTGATTTTCGTTCTTCATCATCATAAGCCTTAATGACAATACTCTTAGTGGTGTCTACGCATGCTTCCCAGATACCTAATGCCTTAATTAGTTTTAAAGTGCATAGATTTAACCCTGCTCCTCCATCTACCAAAACTCATCTAACTTTGGTGTCATCAACAAGGACTTCTAGATGTAAAGGGTCATTGTGATTCGTCTTGTCCGTGGCATAGTCTTGTTCAGAAAACGTGGCATGATGATTATTGGTCAAGTAGCCCACCATTTCCTGGAAACGATTGACATCAAGGTCATTAGGGACCGTGGTGTTCTGTAAATCCTTATCAAGGATAGACCGATGCTATGGGGAAATGCGCAACAATTCCAAGATTGAGATTTGGGCTGAGGTCTTCCCTAATTGGTCAAGTAGGTTATATTGTAACTTGGAAGGTTGAGGTGTTTGCTGTGACGGAGGGCCTAGGATAGTAAACTTAGTACGATGAGTATTGACTGCACACTCAGGATTAGCATTGATAGTAATGGTATTGATGTTTTGATCAGCGGCGCGAAGGCAATGAATGATTTTGCCGCTATCATAATCATGTTTGATACTCGCATAATTGGCTGACATATTGGTCTTAGTACTCGAACTGGGGATAGTTCCTTTCCCATGGTCATGTAGTGGGTCTAAAAAGACTTGATGATCAGTGTTGGATGTCTTTTGTTTTTGTCCACTAACCTCAATAATTCTCCTGTCAACAAGATCATGTATGATATTCTTCAGTTGTCGACAGTTTTGTAGGTTATGTCCCTTAGTCCTATGATAATCATAAAAGGCATTGTCATCCCACCAAGCTGGTTTAAACTGTCCTAGATCGTATTGTCTTGGTTCCTGCAGCTGTATGAGGTTGTGGTCTAACAATTGTTTGAACATCGACTCAATGGGTTCCCCTAAGGGAGTGAATTCACGTTTTTGAAATCTCCTTGGTTGTGGATGTTGAGTATTTGAGACCGTGTTAGGAGGTTGATTGACAACATTAAGCGTGTTGGCAAAAGTATGAGGTCCTTGTAATGTGAGGAGGGGTCTTGCTTGTAGTGTTTTGGCATCAACCACCCCATCATTGGTGACATTTTTGTTGCGAGACCAGAATCTGTTTCTGTTAGTGGGGGTGTTTTGTAGGATTGGGTTTCTATTGGATGTTGTCATTTTGATTTCACCCTTTTCAATAAGATCATTCTCTATTATCACCCCTTTTTCCACTAGTTCTGAAAAAGATATGCAACAATGTACCCTTAAGTTACTCCTAAGTTTTGGATGAAGGTTTTCTTGAAACATTGTAACCTTTTGTTTTTCGGGTATTTCGACAGGACACCTACTAGCAATAGTTCTCCATCTTTGGAAGAAAGCAATGAATGTTTCACCTTCATCTTGTGTTGTATGGCACAAGGTTGCTATATTTATCTCATGGTCAATGTTGAAGGAGAATTGCTCCACAAATTTCTCAACTAATTCCCCCCAAGATCTAATGCCAGAATCTAGACTTGAAAACCACTCTAGTGCAATTCCTACAAGACTTCTTGGAAATAGCCTCATAAGATACCTGGGGTCATAGGCAACATCTATGCATATGGTAGAAAATTCCCTGATATGTTTTACTAGATTGCGTTTGCCATTGTACTTAGGAAGATTTGGTATGTCATATCCGTGAGGGAAAGGTGTCATGTACAATGATCTATCGAAGGGGAATGGACATATGTCCTTTGTTGAAAATGATTTCTTAGTTGACACCAACATGTTATCCATTTGTGTTTGCAATGTGTGCATTTGTGTTTGTAGGACGTCAACTTGGGTCAAAGATGTGCTAGGAGGATTATGCGGATCCATGTATGTATTCTGAAATCCAAAGTATCGTGATGGGTTTTGATTGAACGTTGGCATCTAAGGTGGATTTGGATTCAAAATGTTGGTAAATGTATTCTGGTCTGGTATCTGCATAAATTGGTGTTGACCTGTGTTCTGTGTAAATGGATTCTGAGCACCACTCTGTGAAAAGGGATTCTGATTCGGAATCGATGTGAATTGGTTTTGACTTGGAATATGTGTGGACGGATTATGACTACCAATCTATGAAAAAGGGTTCTGATTCAGAATTGACATAAATTGGTTTTGACTTGGAATCTGCATGGATGGATTCTGACTACCAATCTGTGAAAAAGGGTTCTGATTCAGAATTGATGTAAGTGGATTCTGACTGCTAGTCTAGAAGAGTGGATTTTGATTGCCATATTGGAAGGAGGGAATGCCCCCTGTTTGTGTAATCCTTGGTATAGTACTAGTGATTTGAGCACTAGGTATGGCCATCGACTATGGTAAGGTACCCATGATACTAGCAATAGGTATGGTTGTTGATTGTGCACTTGTGACACTGACATATGAGGTATGGGCTGAGGTTTTAGGTATTTTACTCCCAATAAGAGGACCAGTGGGAGTGGATGATGATGCCCCCGTAGTGAAATTAAATCCCGATGTCATACTAGATGTACCAAATGGGGATGCATGGACTGTTGTACTCTGTGTAGACGTGCTAGATGGCATAGCTGTGCTGACCTGAGGTATAGTAGTACTAGCAGTCGTGGTATTTGTCCCTTGTGTAGGTTGAGTTTGTAAGGTGCTAATATCAAATCCTGGAGGTAAGGTAGCACCTTCAGCTAGCAATTTGCCTAAAAACCGTTGACGATCATTTGCTAGGTACTCATCTACAAAAGAGGAAAACTCAGGGTCCTGTGCGACAGCCTCTATGTCCTCTACTGCAATATGTCCTTGAGTGTTTCTAGTGGTGAATTTTTCTAATAGAGTTTTATGAGGTCTTGAAGAAAATGGATTGATGAACTCGTTTGGGTTCGACATGTTTTCTCTCTCTCTTCTCTTAGACCTAGTTTCAACCATGTAAAACAAGCTCAATATGAGGGAAATGTAAGACTATATCTACAAACTGTATGACTCTAGTCTATGTTTTTGGGATTTTCGTATGCAAATAATGAATGTCCTAGGATGACACTAGTCTAGAATCTAAAGATGCAAAGTCTAAGCAAGACCCTAAAGTGATCAATTCTATAAACCCAAGATGAAGGGACCAACTGCCTAAAGTCAAACCAAGGTGTCAATTTAGTTAAGTCAAGGAACCAATGTAGGACGAGGATCAAAGACAAGTTGAGTTTCCTAACTAGATTGATGAGCTAGGAGGACTCTCTGTAGGACAAAGTATAAGATGATAGGACTAGGTTCAATGACAAATTTTGTTGACACTATGATTTTTCTATGTATTTCTGGTAACCAACTTAAAGTCTGTAAAAGGACCTTTCTAGAAGTCTATAACGTATGTGATATGTACCTAAGATGAATCTAAACTCTAACTCAAGACAACTATGGTAACGACACTTCAGAACTCTAAAGGATGCAAAATTGAGAAAAATTGTTTCAGCGTTTCATTTCAAAGACTATTTGTGTGAAGACAACTAAAACTGGTATAACCATGTTGACTGGACAGTGACTGTAAATTTTGGTTTTCTGATAATCAGACAAATGCGTCACAGGATTTAACAAATGCAGTTCAAGTTTAACAGTTGTAGTCTAAACTGAAAGATGTGACTCAAAATCTACCAGATGCGACTCGGAATATAACGCATGCAGTTTTTCCAAAGCAAATGCGAGCCAAACTGATAGATGTGACTCAATATTAACAGATGTGACTAATAATGATAGATGCGACTCTAAATTTAATAGATGCGACTCTAAAAATCAAATGCAAGTTTCTGGTGAACAATTGCGACTCTCTGTGAATTTTCGATACGAAATTTAAACTCCACTCCTTTGCTTTCTATGATCACCTCGGCTAAATCAAAGACAATCATAAGACAAAGTGTTTTCAGTTCAATTTTGGACTCAAAGAACATTTAAATTGATAACAAACAAGCACATCCTAATAGGCCAAAGGCCTAGGGTTTGTAAACTTGGTATAGCCCACCCAAATACCCTGAATTGGTGATAAACACCTTTCCTTCTCGAGAGCGGATAGCTTAGAAATTTGGTGGCATTGGCTCCCCTCCACAGCTCATTAACGTCTTTCGAGCACACCAATTTTGAATTCTTGGGTAATGACCTCCCAAGAACTGCTATCTCTACTCAAGGGGATCAGTAGTGAGTGTCTTCGGGCATGATATCAGACTCGCGACTAATACCTGCTAAATGGCCACAAATAGGTTGGTCTCTAAAACAAAGGGCATTTAATTCGGCATTCCGTCTGTGGGTGTGATCCATATCGCACAAGTACCCTTTGGATCCATCCATCGAATCCATTGACTGCGGATTCTTGGGCTCTAAGAACCCACTTTTATATACCGGCTGGAAGTCCCTCAGGTTCAGGGTGGTACCAGTTTGAGTCATCCTGGGGTGAGTACTTTTTCCCGCTAGAACAGGCCCAAGTTCTAGAGTTGGTAACCATTTCTCTTACACCCAGGATCACACGGATGCACAAGGGGAGAGGATACTCAACATACCCGTCGTGAAGGGTAACTGCACTGTGGCCAAGATCAAAACACAAGAGACACTTGTTAATCTTTAACCAAATCCAAAGATTCATACCAAACACCACAAAATTTAACTATATCTCTCTAATACATCCCTAGAAGATCCTACTAGTAATTTTCACATTGCCCTCTGGCTAATCGCTCCAGCTTGTTAACTCCAAATGGCCACATACGAAAAATCAATTATCAAGAATAATTAAAAATCAATTGAAAATTCCAGATTGCCGAAAGTAGAAATAAATTTTACTACCACAATCATACCGCCTAATAATGTAAAATTGGAATCGCTGCCATTTTTGTTCAGCCATGGCTCAGAAATCAATTGTGGTTCGTGAATTGACAGATGCATGATTTCTTTTGTCGATGGGTTCAAAAGTCAATTATGTTCAGAATTGTCGATAATGCTTGTTCCAGAGTGAAAATCTGGGTAAAACCAAAATTAAAAGATCTACGGATTCGCGAAGATGGTGTCTTCATGTCGGGTTCACCAAATGTAATGTCAAATAAAAGCTTTGCACAATAGACAACAAACAAGATCATTAGAAGCACACATGCATACAATACTAAAATCTAAAATGCAAATTCATTTGTTAAGCAACAAAGAACATGGGAAAGTAAAAACGTAATTAAAACTAGAACAATCTCACCAATTTTGAAACGTATTTCCATGATTCATCTTGATTGCCCTTCTCCATTTTGCTTGTGTAGTATAATTACCCTCATATTTTCAAGTTCGTGCAAGTATAGCCTAAGATAGTGATTAGCAAAATATCTAAGATTCAAGACAAAGTGCTCTCCAAAGTTACAAAATTCGCGAGAGAGATTGGAATGAAGAATGACAAATCAATTTATAGAAAATTGATTATTCGAACGACAGGCCAGGATTGAAAGACCAACGGACGGTTGAGATTGATTGATTAGACATGCATTCTCGATAACTCCGACAAAGGATGACATGAATGATAATAAATTAGAATAGAATTAAAGATTAAAATAAATGGATTTAATCTTCACCGCATTTGAACATAAGAAATATCTTTGCATGACAAAGATAAAGATTGATTATAACAACTCTCTGTTCGAATGCACGCACAACATTTAATTAATTAAATAATAATATTTAATTAATATGCATGTGCACGCAAATGAGTTAGAAGCGGACGATTGACTGATTCACTTAAGATTACTTCGAGACAAATCCACTCGCATACATCAAATGAAGAGTTAACCGAGCGACACTAAAAATAGATCTTGCTTCCAGTTAAAAGTGAATACTTAGATAACTCCACATAATTATCTAAAAATATAGAGGAATGCTGCTAAAATAGAATTAATGAATTAAATAATTCATTTAATTCAATACTGACAAGAATAATTAAATAAATAATATTTATTTAATTAAGTGATGAAGGAATTAAATGAATAATTAAATAAATAAAGAATATTGTTGAAATATGATAAAGGGCAAATCAAATAAGAATTTATTTAATTTGAAAAGGACAAGGTTAATTAGTAACATAATTAAATAAAAAGCGTTTATTTAATTAATCGATAGAATAAAGAATACTGTGAATTAATTAAATAATTAAGATTATTTAATTAATGGTGAAGAATTAAAGACTATAGAGAATTAATTAAATAATTAAGATTATTTAATCATGATCATGGAAGAATATTGTAGACGACAATTTTGACTACTCTATATGATCAAACGATCTCCTTATTCCATCATCCAAATTTGCTCATCCTCCACACATTAATTAAGCTAATTGTTTAATTAATACCTTGCATTCCTTGCACAAAGGTCATAAAGTATTCAATTTAATAATTTTCCCTCCTCCCTCTAAACTAAAATAACATGCCCTTTATTTAATTTAGTCATATCCCCCTTCTTAAATTAAAAATTCATTTTTAATTCCTTTTTTCTCTCATGGTCACATCCTCCAACTTTTGCAAGTTGGTCCCTAATCCATCTTAATTACTTCATCTTCTTCTAATTAACTAGGGTTGGCATGTGCACACCCTTAATCATCATTAAGGTCACATCCTCCATAATTTCCCACTTGCCTCTAATCAGTCATTAGCCCATCTAACTAAGTACTTGCACAACCTTAATCATTTGATTAGCCTAACCTAATCCTCATCCTATTTATGGCACATGTCCTTGAGTCAACCTTATTAAAGGCTTTCTCCTTTTGGACAAGGCATCCCCCTTCCCCATGTGAATTTTTAATTCACCTTTTAATCCCCCAAGGCACCTAAAAGGAATTTTTAATTCCTTCACTTCTCCCCACATGTCCTCTATTCATTCTTTATTCTTTCTCTCATCCCTATGAGAATATTTGAGGAATTTTTAATTCCTCACATGTCCTCTCACCCACATGGGACAAGGGAATCCCCATGAGGAGAGATCTTGTCCAACCCCAAGTGCCTCAAAATTCCCTCTCCCATGTCATGTCCTTCCTTCCTTCCACTCCCATGTCCCACTTCACCTTTATAGGCTATCCCATTGATGTTACATGTCAGCATGTGAGGGCTAGTATTCCTAACTCACCCAGCCCCACATCTTGATACTGGTGGATCAATCTTGACCGGTCTGATTCTTAGGACTCAAAACCTATAACACTCTCTTTCTCTCACTGGGAGGGGATCATCAGCAAAATGCAAACCTGCACTTTGTTTCAACCCTCACTTAGCCATTTTCACATTTTCATCCACTTTGCATCCATCTTCACATCCTCATCTTTTTAGCTTCTGCATCTTGTCATCCATGAGCATACAAAGATCTAATGTCCAAAGACCACCAAGCAAAGTTCCATCTTGTGGCTTCAACTTTGTTTTGTCAACCTGAAAATAACTGCAGGCTGTTTGCTGTTTATTTGCACTCTTTTAACTTGTTGCTTGATTTCTAATGCTCTATTTCGACCTATCACAATAGGAATTATGAAGAATATTGAAGTCGCAGGCCTAAACTAGATTTCGGTGTCTACAAGTACAACCGATGGATGTGGAGATACTGTTTCTTCATGATGACTTGGAGGAAGAAATTTATATGTCACGAATAGAGCATTTCATGGTTAAAGGTAAAGAACATCTGGTATGCAAGTTGAAAAATATTTGTATGCTCTTAAATAACCTCCTAGAATGTGGTACTGGAAACTATATACCTATGTGTTGTCTTTGGGATTTATAAGATCTAAATCTGACCATTGTGTGTATTATGAATTTTGATAATGATCAAATTATCATAACAATTTTGTATGTGTATGATATGTTGTTCATTGAGAATGGTAAAAGTATGATTTTAGATTTAAAATCTGAGTTATCAGAATAGTTTGAGATGAAGGATCTAGGTGTCACAAGGTATATTTTTGGGATGAAGATAAAAAATATAGAGCTAACAAAAGTCTTTGGTTAAGCCAAAGCAAGTATGTGAATTATGTGTTCGAGAGATTCAACATGACAACTTGTAGATAATTAGTTGTTCTTGTGTTGCAACAGATGATTTTTTTTTTTTGTAGAGGATTGTCCAAAATCTCTTACTGAGAGGAAATGACCAAAGTACCATATGTGAGAGCAATTGGTAGTCTTATATATGTTATGGTTTGTATGAGGCTAGAAATTTTCCAAGTAGTGGGATTTCTTAGTCAGTTTATGGTTAATCCTGGATGAGTGCATTGGGATGTGGTTAAGAGAGCGTTAAAATATTTATAGGGTACTTTTGAGTATTCCTCATGTTTTCATGGTTATCCTACTAGACCTTGACATTGTGTCTTGATATTCATGGATATGTGGATTTAGATTGGGTAAGTGACATTGGCAACATAAGATCCACTTGTGGCTATGTATTCATGATGTTTTGTGTTGCTATCAGTTGGATGAGTATGTGGTAAGTTGTAATCACTTTTTCGTCAATAGAAGTAGAGTACACAGAAGCTACTCATGCTTCCAAGGAATCCATTTTTCCTAAGAGGTTTTTCTATATTGGTTTTATGCAAGGTAGATTACTATCTATTATGATAGTGAGAGAGTCATTTTCTTAGCAATGAATCCTATATTACATGCCAGAATAAAGAAAATTGATGTATAGTTTCATTTTTTTCATAATATGGTGGAAGATGAGAAGGTGAATTTGGAGAATTAAGTCACTTTTGTGAATGTTGTGGATGCATTGGCAAAGCCAATGAACATAGATAAGTTCATATGGTGTTTAGAGTATATGGGAATCTTGGCCCTTAGGAGTTGAAATCATGTTATTTTCATTGTCTCTTCAAAGGTCTTCAACAAGAAGGAGAATGTGAGGAATAAAGTGCCAAATTTTGATTTCATAGCATGATTATTTAATGTTGAAATAATATTTTATAGTTATCTCATGCTGCACTTTGAGTTACAACTTGCAGTTTCTATTTTCAAGGAGTCAAGTTTGGAAGTTGTAGTTTACAAGCAGAGTTGTACATGAAGGAATTTTCTATTTCATGTCGATTTTACATGGAATGTGGGTATTGTGGATGTGCAATTATATTTTGGCAGGTGTAGGTTTTCCATGTGCAGGTTAAGTGATAATTGGTAATTGCAATATTGCATGTGCTGACAAGTGAAAACTTATGATTATGCATGTATAGTATTTTTTAAACCTATATTTTTACGTCTTCAAATTTCAGCATTCGATTTTGGAAATTTCTAATTAGTGCATTGTAAGCTCCTATATAATGAGAACTTGTATTTTGGAGTTAGTATTTGTTGCTTGTTGAAATACCATTAGGTTGTTGGAATTACTCCAGAATCCTAAAGAAGTGTGAAAGCTCTTATTATTGAGCTTGGTGTTGATATTGTATTTTACTCTATTTTGATTGTTGATAATATAGAGTATTGTTCTTTTGGAGTGTGGGATTTTTCTCTCGAAAGGGTTTTCCTCACGTAAATTTTATGTTATGGTTTCATTGTTTATTGATTTATGATATGTATGCACATCTATATTTTTAATTGTTTAAGGTTTTAAAAGAAATTTTTGTAACCATCTCCTGCTAATATTGTTGTAGGAAGCTAGTTCCATGCACTTGAATTCCTTTCATAATGTTTCTCATGGGTGGTAGTCCTTCAAGAAAATATTTAGACATAATTGATCATCAACTTATTCTAGTAGTCCATTTATTTCTAAAGGCGTGTCACTATTGTTAGTGGCTACACCTACCTGGAGCACCTTGAGAACTACTATTAAACATATTTTTTCATGTTTAAACTCCTTCAAAAAAAAATTTCCTATCACTAGCAATGTACTTGGACCAATTTTTACCTCTTCTTCCTTATTTATCAATCGTTGAGAGTATGTTTCCATCCATTCTTTTAAAAAATGTAAGTTTTTTTTTTATCTCCCATCATGGATTGCCTTCCTATCAAACTTCCATGGTCTTTCTAAGAGAAAATGGAATACAAATCCATAAGAATGATATCACACACAATCTCATCTTCATAAAGTGCCTATTTGAAAAATCACTTTGCATTGTTGATCAACCAAGATTTGGTGCTCTTTTTGTATAGGATGACAACTTGTAACCTGAGTAAGGCGAGTTATTCTTTTTAACCTCAACTTATCTACCATTCCAACTAAGAATAAATTATCAGTACTCCCAATATCTATTATGACCTTCCAACATTTTCCACCTACTTTACATACTATTCTAAAAAATATTTTTCTTTGGACATTTTCATCTTCTCTTTTGGTTAGCTTCAATAATATCCTTTTCATCACAAGTGCTTCTCCTTTATTAGTTTCATCTAGTTGACTAATAGACCTTGAAGATTCTATATCCCCTTTGGCTAAGTGTGTATTTGTATCCTTTTTTCTCCTTTATCCTTCTGGCTTGTGTTGTGGGAATTCATATATCCACATGTGAAATATGTACCTTGGAAACCATTACCTATGCCTCTTTCATGTCCACCTCTACTTCTCATAGGGTATGATCTTTCTATTATTTCATTATTCTTCCTTTGAGTTTTGGAAGGGATATCCTCCTTATCATGACTGTACTTTTTATGTTGCTATCCTCTACCTTACTAAATCCACCTCTTCCTATGGCTACTCCTTGATTTCTTTCCAATTTCTCATCTTCCTTTAGAGAATACTAGTATGCCTCTTCCATAGTTTGTAACCTCACCTTGCTCAGCTCATCTTAAATATTCAACCTCACTCCATTAACATGTTGATCCACCTTTCCATGGTATAACTCATTATGCCCTATTGAAATTTTATAAAAATACTCTATATAAACCTTCACACTTAACTCTCTTTGCCATAAATTTTACATTTCCTTGAGAAGGTTAAGTTGATAATCACTAGGTAAAAACTTAGCCCTCATCTTGATCATCATTCAATCCCATCAAGTGATCTTATCCATATCATTTTTCCTTCTCTCAGCCTATACCTCCTTCCACCAAAATATTGCATGACCTTCCAATTTTGTTTAGGCAACCTTCAATATTCTATGGTTCTCCACTTCATCATATTCAAAGTATTCCTCCATTTCTGTTAGCTAATATATTAACTCATCTAGTTCTAAATTCCTTGAGAGCCTTGACAACTTCATCCTCATTTCTTTCCCAATGTTGGAGATAGCCCTTATTATGCTTCTTTCTCCTGCATCTATATTTGCATTTGCATTTTCACCTTCTTATCTGCTATATCTACTCCTTCATCTTCACTATCATTAGCTCCATGTTCCCTAACTCTTCTCATACCAACTCATATTGCATCAATCCCTAGTTGCACTCCTCTAAGGGCCTCCACTACCTCATATATCCTTCATGTTGTAGCTACAATTGCAACATTTATCATCCTTCTTCTTGGCGACACCCTACTGCCCTAAATCTCTTTTATTTGTTTACTCTTATTAATATAATCCTTCTAGCTATAATATCCCTTGTTGTAGGGATACACCCACAATAATTGCTTATAGGGCTTCCTTCAAACCCAATCCAAAGTTGATGGTAGTTGTGCTATGATACCATGTTGATGGTATCCACCCTACTACAGGTGCTCAAAACATAATGAAATTGGAGCTAGTAGGTGGAGAAGGGAGGTTGTGCTGTTTTAAGAAACACACAACCTATGTAGAGGTTTGAAACTCTTGTTGTAGGACAATATTAGTTCTATGTATACATAACTATGCTACAAGTGCAATAGTCAATTACTACAATAACAAGAATCTATGATGCATGAACATAACCTTTATGCTATGGGGTTCAACAACACCACACCAATCACAAGATATCCAAATGACCACACCTAGAACAATAATAAATGTTTAGAGAATCCAAAATGCATAAGAAATTTTCCATTCATAAGAAAACACACATTACAAGGAAGAAAATAGTTTTTGAATAGTTATATCATTTCACTTCTCAAAATGATAATTCTTTACATATATTTACTTCTTTTTAGAATACTAGGCCAAAATTAAGACTCCTCTATTTTCTTTTTGTGATATTTATCTACCACATGCTCCTCTATTACTTGTTTTTTCTTCCCTCTATTTTTTGGTTTCTTTTTATTGCTCTATTCTCTTCTTCCCTCTCTCTATTATGTCTTCCTTTGTTTCTTTTTTCTTCTTGATTGTTACCCCCCTCTTCTTCTCCTATATTCTTCTTCTATCCTTTATCTAAAATCCCTCAAAAAATCTAGAAGCTTCTACAAAATTCCACCTAAAATGGGCGTGGCACTCAAAATCCTTTCATAAATACACACCAACTCATTTTTGGGTTCAAAATTCTTATTGATATTTCTCCCTCTTAATTTTCCCACATTGTTGTTCATTAATACACATGTGGGTAGGCATTTTCCTTCCCCAAATGGCCAAAAAAATCAAATTTAAACTACAATGAATATACACAATGGTGGGTAGAAAATACATAAAATTTTGAAAAGAAATGTTATGACCTTGCATCACCATTTAATGTTAAGAGCTTTTAAAGGTGGGGAAACTCTTGATTATTGTATTCATCATCATAAATGTTGAAGGTTCTAATGCTCATACATCACTTTGAAATGTTAATTCCTATTTTCACACAAATAAAACCTTGACATTTGATTCTTCTTAATTCTTCTGGATACCTTTCATATATAAATTGATAGTAAGTTAGATTTGGGCTAGGCTATATAAATGTGATATAAATAGTTGTATCCAAAGTGGAATAAGGTGAAATATATTAGGAAAATAAAATTGCAAAAGCTACATGTGGTATTTAGTGTGAGAGGAATGCTCTATAAGAGGACTTTGTTATTTATTCATGCTTGATATTAACAAAATATTCCTTGAATCTAATGATGATAGAGCAACATCTATCACCAATATAAAGAGCCCCACATGAACAATAGCATATAGACACCTAAGTTGAGAAGAATGTATCTCAGGTCGTTGGTGGTTGGGATGAGGTTTCTAATGGTTGCAAGCAACTTGAAGGTACAATTGAATCTTTTTTATGAAAGATCTTGGTGATCTTATAAGAGATGCCTTCAATGTAGGGAATGCTAGCACCATAGATACCAACAAAGTCCTAATTTGTAGGTTCAAAACTGAGGTGGGTCATGGCTTGTCCAAAAACTTTTACAATGTGCTTGTTGCACCATCTATTTAATTTTAAGACCTTTGAAAGATAACGACACTCTTGTTTAATTTGTTCATCATCATAAATGTGCATGACCCTAACACTCATGCATCACTTTCAAATATTAATTCCTATTTGCTTATAAATAAAACCTTGGCATTTAATTCTTCTCTATCTTCTGAACAGCTTTATTATAAAAATCAATATTAAGGTATATTTGTGCTAATAAATGTGATCTAAATAGTTGTATCCAAAGTGGAATAAGGTGAAATATACTACGAAAACAAAGTTACCAAATATTTGCATTCGCACGCACCTAGAGAATTACAATACATAAAGACAATTATTTTTATTCTAGTTGGGGAGGACCCACTTCCGGCCACTTGATTTACCTCTGGCATTACACGAGGATTTGTACTTGCCAACCCATCTATGCATTTAATCAATCTAATATGTTTAGCTTGTGGTGGTACTGAAACCATATTTTACTGTCTTGTAAAGGAAAATTCTCTGGATGTCAGTCACCAAAGCATAAATTATGACAAGCAAACATAAATCTTATTTAATATTCACTTTTGCTTTATTACAGATGCATTTCAGGTTTCTACATATGAAACCACTCAGAATTCTGCAACAAGGATTGAATATTGTTATACATAGTTATAATCCCTGCACCCAACGAAATACTTCCAGTACAAACCTGAGCAATCAATACTAATTTAATCTCAGCAAAAGCTACATGGAATACTACACACTCTGTCTCTTTGCATAATAAGTGGTCTTCTGTAGTGACAAGAGCAGAAACCTGCGTTTTTATTGTTCTTAATGTGCGCGTGATGGAGGGTGCAGGCTTTTCTGATGGGAGCCGGTCTTCTTTCTCTTGGGAGGTTCACTGGGTGGATGGGTTGTGGCTCCTGCATAGTCAATATGCTCAATCATCTCCCTCCCTAACAATAAGCTCACCTCTTCCTCCTCCTCCCTAAGATTTCTGACAATCTTCTTCCTTCTAGGATCTGTCTCTCCTCCACCGTTGGATTCACTTCTTATGTTTCTCCTCTCCTCTGTTTTCTGCAGAAAAGAAATAAACAACTATTCAACTTAGTGCAGGGCTTTGCAATCATGTTCATGATAACACATATGAAATGAGATAAATAAGACTACTTTTTAAAGGCCCAACTCATGTCAAATGGGTCTGTAGAATCACTTGTTTATGAAATTGTGAGATGATTATTGTTATAAACAGCACTGATCTACAACCAACTATAATTACTCCTGAAATTGATCTTCATGGATCACATGGAAAGAGACCGGTTACTGTATATCTTCATACTCTACAGAAATGAATCCTTGGTACTAATAGTTTCTAGATCACTTTTGATAAAAATATAGTTCACTATGGTTTTCCCCTTCTAGATTGCTGAGACAACTATTGCAGTCCTATTATTGAAGCTTAACATTTAAATAGATAATTGAAGCTTAATATTTACATAAAAACTTTCTCATGAATCTCATTTACACCCTCTTTTCAAGATTATTCTTGTGGATTTCGATTTTTTATATAAAGAGATAATTCTGTCGGAAATAATCCAGACTCGGATTGACGATAGTCTGAGAATCACCTTTCGTGATCCCATCGTCAGTCCGGATGTGACTTATTTCCAATAAATTTATATGTAACTTTGCTAATTTAGAATGAATTTTCCATATGCTTTCAGTTTTTAGCAGTTAGCTACCTATAAATGGTTAGGATAAGGGAACCTTATAACTATAAGCAACGTTGAATGATTCATATTTGTAACTGAATACAACTACTAGTAACAGTTCCTATTGATATCATATCTTACCTGTGCCAGCTGATCATATTACACAAAAAAATAAATCTAAGGGTATATGCTGATGCTCATACACTGGAAGGGTTCTATAACCATAGGCTATTAGAAAAATAAATCTACCTTGGGATGAGAGACATCGAGTACTGTAGCACCATCAAATTTTGACTCCAAATGCTGAGACTTTTTCTCATGAAGTGCACTGGAATCTGCAAGGCAATTGCATGAGCATGAAATCAAAGAATCTCTTAAAAAAGTTAGTCCCACTTAATCAAAATTCCTTTTTAATGTGTCTTATTCACTATGTTCATGCCCATCTAAATATATGACTCAAGCAGCTTCTAACAAGAGGGTATTGACAAAAAACAGCAGCGATTAAAAAGAAGAAACCTTTGTCACTGATAAAAGGCGATTGACGAGCTTCTCCACAAATATCTAGAACCAATAAGGGTATGGATAAACAACAAAGAAATTGCAGAAGGGTCTTCATCTTCTTCACTTGACTGATTATATGGAGAGAAAAATGAAAGGGTTTTCTCTAGTATACAAGTAATAAATCTCCCCTTTACTGAAATCCCTGGGGGCTATATAGAGGAATAAAAGAGGACATAGAATTATTGATTACGTGGGTGATGCAAATCTAACTATATTATCCAAGAAAAGAAGGTTAATGTGGCGTTTGAGAAGAGATATAGCTCGCCCCCAGTTGGTTGCAGCTTTCTGATTATATTCAGAGAGACAGAGAGAGGAATTGGAGTTTTTTCAGCCCAACCCTTCGTTTATATATATTTCATTCCTTTTCTATTCAAGTAATAGTACTTTACAAATCAGAAATGGAATAGTTATGACCTTGACGGGTTCTATTGTGGATTGGAAATGGCATCTATCCTAATCAGATGGTCTGCCAATGAAATTATTGCCAATAGAGAGTAGTTTCAGTTTAGATAAGTTTACCCTATGTTTGAAATCTTGGAAGTGATTCAGGGCCATGTTCAGAGAAATTACCATCTTTTAGACAGTAGATCTGGAACTATTATGTGATGAAGCAATCTATTTCAGTGTAGTGTCCTTATATAATCCAAAGCTTTAATTAGCATTTCAGACTGTGTATCTGCCATTTTACTGTCAATAAAGAGGATTGAATATGGACTCATTACCCACCACTTGCTTATAATTTGACTCACTTATCTTTCATCTCTTTTTACATCACAGATATAGATTTGACATAAATGATAGCTAAACAGTTTTCAGCAATTATGGAAACAGAAGCAATGATGTAATGGCATATGAGCTGCAGAGTTACTGTAAACTTTTACTTCTGGTACTTCTACAGTCTTGTTATTTAATCAATAGCACAGTTCACATGTTACTATATTTCAAAAACTAAATCAAATAAAAAATGGTTGGGTGGATGCCAAGGAGGTTTCCAACTGTGATACAACGATCTGAATGGCTGTAAATTGGCATTTTCATGATAAAGAAAAAATCAGCTGACCCATAAAATAATCCTCCAATGACTAACCAATGAACCAAAGTTCACACCTACAAATATGAATAAGTTCTATAGTTTTAAATTGACTTCACACTCAAAAGTTCCGTGCTGCCATGTGTTTTCTGGAATGCTTCATAATGTTTCCCACTGGGAATATACTTTATGATAAATTTAGCAGGCTCAATCGTACTTGGGTACCCGTACCCTTTGTCAAATGAAATTAAAATACACCCACACGAATACACAGCTAGAATAGTACCTATTATCATAAAGTGTCTAGACATTAGATCTACATTGTATAAGTTATAATTACCATGATATTTAATCTGGTGCCTTTCTTTGATTGTGTTCACGTCTATCTACCCATCTCCAAATAAAATAAAATGCATATATCAGTGGGGTTCGTCATGGCCTGTTCTTTGGCGTTCTCTCTCTCCACTATCTGCAAGAGGAACATTCTAACAAATTTCTTCAGTTGGTTCTTGCTATTTCACCTGTCTATGAAGAAGAAAAAAATGAAAGATAAAGATAATAATGGGTGGGACCTTCCCGTCAATACCTTGGACCTCACTGATGTATTGTACAAACTGAATGATCAGAATCCTCCTCTTCCACCTTCTACTAATTTTTTAACTGTCTAATATGTTTCTATATTCTTATGCTCCGGACCTTTACCCTGTGACTCTGTCCATCCATTTTTTAAAAATATCTGTAACATTATTTTATAAATGATAATGTAGACAATATTCATCAAAATATCATGTACCTTATATATACTATTTGTGATTTTGATACCCTGGATTACTATTCTAAAATTCCTCTCTGCCATATCAGACATAAAGTCCTTGGATCGAATATAACTCTCCCAACCTAGAAAAATAAAGAGAAAAAGCTTGTACCAGAGACTTTTTGGTTTTATTGGTAGGTGTCAAGTCTAAAACCTGATTATTTCAGGAAATAGTTCACTGAAGAAGTTTCCTCAACCACCAAATGACTGGCTACATTGAATAAAATCCTATCATTCGGTACCATGCAGTGTTTTCACTGGTTGTACCAAAACAGCACAGTACAATAATTACAATTACTCAGAGGATAATTCACATAACTCTGAAAAATCAAGTGAACATGTACATATCCCATCTCAAAAGATATAGCTAGGTCAAATCTTACTACCCATTAGATTGATTCTTTCCGATTGAAATGGGCCACACTCAAAGTATTGTAATTTCATCATGAAAGGACACCATGAATACTTCGAAAGTGTGGACCTAACATTCCCATCAACCAAATGAACGCACTGAATAAAATCCTTTTAATCCAAGGATACAATGTTTTCCATAGTTCTGACTATAATAGCACAATAGAGTAATTAGTAATTACCAATGTGTTAATCCAGGTCAGAATTAAATGAGTCATGTTAATGAAGTTGTCCTCCATTACATCCCTTGGTGATTATATGCCCACCAGAACAAACCCACTTTCCACCATTGAATGTTGTCGGTAGACAACTCAAGCAAACTGTTGTCTGCTCGTGTACAGCATTAATGATGGGCATGACATATTCATCTGCCACCGACAACCATATACAATAAAAATAAATTCATATTTAGATGATATTGATCAACTTTAGACTAGAAAAATAGATTATCAAATGCTCTTATCAATTGCCCAGTTCCTAATTAATTGTTTTGTTGGTGCACCTTATGATGGAGAGTGTCAAGTTAATAAATTGTCATGGCTGGCAGTTTATCTTTCTCCTTGCTGTCAAAAGGCCAGCTTAAGTATATATAGTACATTAAAGGCCGTTGAATCTATAGGACAGTGTAATGTGAACGTTATAATGCCTCAACCAGTTTTATTTGTAATGGACAGAGATTGTGCTCGTGTCATTGTCATACAGCAGAAGGTGGTGTGGATAGTAAGGTTGCCAGGGAATATAAGTTTTGGCTAAACAAACTACAACAGACCAGTAGATTGAAGTGGTCACGGATGCTTTGGATGATGGACAAAAACAATGACAGATTTGGTTGAATGTTGTTTTCTATTAATTAGAACTGGTCAAACTTAGCTGATAAAGTTGGCTCCCAAAATTTAGAAAATCTGTATAAGACTGTAAAATTCAGACCAACCTTTATTGGGAACATAACCTATTTCAAGTTAGATTGCACTTCAATGAATTCATTAGCATCTCTAGTTTTAGAGACTTTTACTTCTAATCGGTCATGCTTAGTTATCTAACATGATACATACGATCCCTGGCACCATATGGCTTTGTTGATAAGGTTTCTTAGAAACTTATTGTCTATTTTTTAAATTAAAAAGCCTAAAGAAAGATCTTTTAGTTGGTAGGGCTTCTTGAGAAAGTTTGTATAATTAAAGCAAGATTTAGATGTGGAGTTGGTCTAAGAGATTTAATGTTCGATCATTGGGTGTCTCCACTTATGGTGAATTAGATGGCCACGTTATAATTAACAATGGAGTTAATATTCAACGACATATCAGATATTGTCCATGATACAATAAAGAGAGGGAATTTTAATGTGTTAAATGAATAGAGAAGCACTTTTTGAAATAGAGTTATATAAATATGTGGAGGGTAATAAAATACATTTCACATTAATTTCACATTTAATTATGTGAGACCCACCTTTTAATGACTGATTTTTATGTTACTTTCATGATTATTTTTATATCATTTTGGACATTTTATGTTATTGTTTATTAGTATGTTGTTGGATCTTCAATTTCGACATTTGATCTTGGTTTCATGGTATATATTACATACATGAATTAACATTGATTATGGTTATAACGATGTTTATGTGAATGGATAAATTAATTAGATTATTTATTTTCTTATTCAATTTATATATAGGTAATTTGATTAATGATCCAATTTTATGATACATTAAGTTAAATTATAAATTGAAAGAATTTTCAAAGCACATGTCTACAAATTATATTCATATGAAATTTAATGTTATTAATATATGACTCAGATGATTAATTGAATTAATTAAATGTTGATTTGAATATATTTTAATTTCTTGTTGCTTTGGCTATGAGTTCTACTATGATGAACTAACAATTGTAATTCAGTGTGTAGGTGATTTTTATTGCCAATGGAAATCAGGTGGTTAGATGATAACCATATATGCGATTAATCAATAAAACCTGACCCTAGTTCATATGGAGGGATTGAGGTCTTTTGTGATGTGAAATTTATCTTTTGTGATGTAGAATTTATCCTTTTTGTGTTGTGAATTTTATTGCATTATGGTATGTGAAATAAATGTTTGTTATGTAATTATGTTAAGTGGGTCAAGTAGAAGAAGGGAATGTTAATCTAGAAGTATTAACTTTTCAATTTATATTTCTAGGGGTCCTAAAGTTGTTTTAAATTGGTATTTTCATTTTTTTAGCATTTCTAAAGTCCTAGGTCATAGGACTAGGAGTCGGGGTTATTTTGAAATGTACAAATTAAATTTTATGTAAAATTTGGACCCCTTTTTCATGACCTTTTTAGAGGTGACAAAGTTTTGCATCTTCAAGTCAAAGATAATGTTGTTAGTATTATATGTCCTACTTGTTAGTGGGGACATATACAAGCTTCTCTTGATTGGTAATTTTTCCTCTAACATGTTCACACAAGTGTGAGAAGAATTGAAATATCCTCAAGAGGACAAGCGATCCCAAGAAGTTTCTCACACACATGTGTGAAAATGGCTAGAGATGTTCTTAAAGATTTATTGTGAAGGTGATAAGTGTCACCTTCACATTAAAATAATTTGATATTGAAACTTCTATTTAATTGCCCTTTCTGAATAGAGAATTTTTTTTATCATTTTTTGAAATTGCTAGAGTGTAGAGGGTGATCCCACAATAGTGGTTTACAATTTTTGGCCAAACTGGACACTAATTTTTATTTTTTTAACTAAATCTTCACATTCGGGCACCTATAGCGGTTAAATCGTGAGGAATTTGAAGATGATGCAAACTAGAGTCTTGTCACATTTTGTCTATAGATTCTAAAAATATTTTTTTCAAAATTTTTGGAATCAGATTGCACTTCTTTTTCCATTCCTAATAAAATTGGTTTTCTAAAAAAACAATTGATTTTAAAAAGGATGTACACCCAGATAAATCTATAACTTTTTTCTTCCCTGAAAGATAGACCCTAATTCCTTTCGAATTCTAGATTTGTAAACTCGATATCTAGTGTGTGCTTCCCACTCTGGTTGGGGATAGATTTTTATTGAATATTTTTTCTTTAATAAAGTTTCAAAGTCAAATCAATTACAATTTAGACATAACACGACTATATAACGCATAACTTTTACTGTATGTATCAATTTTTTTTATTTTTTTTGTTGGATCAAGGACTCCAATATCTGGTGCACTCATATTTTAATTTTTTTTTTTGATAATCTTCTATTTTTCCACATGTACAGAATAAAGAGTTTTGTTTTTGGTGAATAACCTATATATAATAAAATGTAAAACAAAAATAGATAATACAATCAAAACATATTAAAATTATATTCGTTGGATAGCTCATTTTTGAGGGCAACCTGATACTAGTTGGGTTTCTGAGATCTCCTCCATTTTCATTCTCAAATCGAGCTTCGAAGTGGAAAATTTTGAGCAATTTTGGTGCCTGAGAGGATGTGGGTGAAAATAAGTGGGTTCGGTCCAACCACCATTCAGTCGAAAAAAAAATTATTGTTCGGTCGAATAGGGGTTTGACCGAACTAGTGTTCAACCAAACCCATTTAACATACAATAAAAAATAGATTTGAATAGGGTTCAGTCGAACGTTCTAAAAATGTTCGGTCGAACCCCCTCTATTAAAAATTAATATTTAATATTAATATAAATATAAATTATATTATTTTTAAATTATAATAAATAATATACTTATTATTGCAATATATTTTAATAATTATATTATTATTATAATATATAACTATTATTATAATATTAAAAGTATATAATTAAAAACTATATATATTATTATTATAATATTAAAAGTATATAGTTAAAAACTATATATTAATTTTTTCTAATCATGGCTTTTCAAATCTTGGATTTTTAGGCTCAACACAAGTGTCATGAAAACACTCTCC